>JAHZNF010003108.1:0-12748 GCA_027744215.1 Troglopedetes dispersus | reverse complement strand
ACTGAAGATTTTTATGCACAATCCATAGCATTTTTACTGAATTTGAAATTCCAAATTTAAGTTGGTACTCAACTCAAGGATACCAGTTCACTTAATTTTCAAATCTCAGTTCGTAGATTTCATAAGTTTGAATGCATTAACAAAAAAATCAGAATCGGAAAATGTGAATGTTACCTTGCGATTTTGTTACTGGACTAGCTTTCGAAAGGACGAGGGGATTGATATGGTTCGGTTGATTTGGTTCCGTATGGTGCCACCGTTTTTTTTCCTCGGTTGAATACAGTTTTTCTCTTATCAAAAAATTGAAACTTCTCCGGTTTCTAGAGTGTGACTGCGGCCAGTTACATTCGCAGGGAAATGTGAGAGTAGTATTTCGTTTTGGTCGTTAATGGCTAGTTACACATTTTTTCTTCATTTGTTGCTCCGTTATTGCGTATACTCCGATTACACAGTTGGGTCTCTTGGGGTGCATTTTTTGTATTAATGATTAGCGCGACAGCAGTGCTACTGATAAAATATGAATTGGTCGTGTCCAACGCGTTTCCAAGAGTGTGCTTCCCTTTTCCCCAATTGAATGGTACCAGTTGCTACGTCTGGAAAGGAAGGAACAAGCTTGAGACACAAAATGGAAAACGATTGATTCGAAAGACTGTTGCTGTCAAGTGGCATATGCCCCGTCATCATCAACATATCATCATCATTATTGAAATGTACGGACTGGAATATCCGATCAGATAGCATCTGATGTCATCCCCTGGCACGCAGCAGTTTTTTGAGTATTCACTTCCGAAGAATTTTCAGTCCTTCCAAAGCTGACTTCACGGTAGTGACAGTGACATTTATGGGAGGTCGGTGCGTTTTCCAGTCTCGTTGGAATTAATTCCTGTCGAATATCTCCTTTTTCACGATTGAGTAGTCTAGAATGTGCTTTGCTTTCCTTAAAAAATTACAGAATCTCTCCTCACTTTTCCAATTTGGTTAATGATGAAATAATGTGATGGGGAGCAAATGTGAATGATGTATGATAAATGCGTGCGTATTTCCAATCCCAAATGCCAGTTTGTTTCTTGAATAATGTTGCGCTGAGTGTGATGTTATTTTTCCTTGCATTCACAGGTTTGTTGACTAGACTTGAGGCGTGGTGGGAATTGAAGATCCGGAAAATTATCCTACAATAAGAAACAAAATAAACATAATTGTAATAACTATTAAAATAACAACATTGCTTCTCTGCTGTACTTTACACTTTTTTTGTAGATCTGATAATATGCAGAAGCAACTTTTCCCCGTAATAATAACACTAGTCTTTTTGGCAGATTCAAAACTTCAGTCTCGCTATGCAAGCACATCCAGTCATCGTTTGCAACTGCTATTTCCAGTAGTTATTTTCCGAGAATAATGGAGAACTTAAGTAACAAAAAGTTCATAATCTGCTGGTATGCAAGGAAGCTACTTTTTTCCATTCATTTCACTCTCAGCTGAGATCATCCAAAAAAATACTCAAGACTTTTTTCTCTACACACATCTTCTTGTTCGTTTTTGGCATCCAGAAAAAATGACTCGCATCGCAACTCTGAAGTCATCTTTCTGTGCTCAGACACACACAGGAAGTGTGAGATGAGGCTCAAGAAAAATATATTACAATAGGATAATGATGCTCGTACAAACAATATTTCAGTTACGAAAAAAAAAACTCTACTTATGTACTTTTCTACTTAAGGGATATAATAGATTCTTATTCATGTCTGCTCATATGAATGTTTATATGCGTTTTTTTACTAAAAAAACTATTATTGCACTAGTGTTGGAGACCTTTCTTTTTACGTCTTCTTATCCACCCATTCACATCCAGAAGCAATTCCATTAGCAAAGAAAAGAAAGTTCCACAATTGTAAAAGGTTGTTTTTTTNTGCTCATATGAATGTTTATATGCGTTTTTTTACTAAAAAAACTATTATTGCACTAGTGTTGGAGACCTTTCTTTTTACGTCTTCTTATCCACCCATTCACATCCAGAAGCAATTCCATTAGCAAAGAAAAGAAAGTTCCACAATTGTAAAAGGTTGTTTTTTTTCCTACTACAAAACTTGATCTTTTTGGAATGACTGAGTCACTCCTTGACGCAAGCGACCAGCTACCACTACCACCACCAAACAGCGTTAACTAAATAACAAAAGGGAAAAATGTGTAAGAGGGAATGCTTATGTGAGGGGGCCAAAAATCTTCCAAATATGACATCATACACGAATTCATAGTAATAATGTACGATGTAGACTATTGTATGTATTTTTTTGTAGGGAACTCTTCCCAAAAAAAAACAGGCGAAGCAACAACGGAGAAAACAGAAGAAAAGAAACTGATCCCAAAAGGCACAAAAAATGATATCGAGTCAGTTCGGTGAAGAAAAGGTTTTTTTTTGTAGCGTTTTCCTGGTTCGCTTTTTTTCAGGAAAAAGAAAAACAACCTACGCACTTCTTTCATATCTGTCTTACTTCCGGTGTGTGAGGTCCTCCTCCCTCTTTCAATTGCAATGCAATGTATACAATATCCTTTGTACTTGCGTGCATGCACATTTATTACAATAAATATACATCTTGTACAAACCTGCCCGCTTCCACTCAAGACAGTCGTCATAAAAAAGTGGAGAAGAAGTGTAAGCGTTATCTTATCATCATGAAAATATACAATCTCCGAGAAAGTGCATATCTGCTTCCTCCATCGCCTCCCATCCTCCAATTTTCTCCCTCAAGACCAATCCTCTCTTTTTTTACCCTATGTTCTCCACTTAATGGAAAAAACGAGATGCATGCATGCACACAATAAAGTTTGGGCAATGTTTCGGTGAGTGGAGGAAACCCGTAAAAAAAGTCCCAAAGAAAACATGCAAAAACATTGTTGTTCCTTGTTGTGGTCTTCCTCCTCCTGAATTATTTGCTGTTTTGCTCAAAATGTTCACAACAAAACCAGTTTGAGTTGCATTTGCAGTTGTAAATGAAAATTTTCTTGGAGTATACAACCAAAAAATTAAGGAGTACCTAAGCCACTTCAAGTTTCGTGACTCGCGTTTCCCGGAAATGTTTTATGTTGTCTAAAGCTTGAAAAACTTAAACTCGAAATGAACTTCTTAATCAAGCGTAAAAACCGTGGAGAAGGGAGTGGACCCGACATTTTAATTTTCTTTCTGGTGTCTTATCATTTTTTCATCCTCCTTTTTATGACAACTACATAATCCTTTATGAAATGACAGTTTTGGAGTTCTTCTATTAAGCTATTTGTAGCCCAGAGGACTGGTGCATGGACTAATTGAAAATTTAAAAAATTCATTTCTGCTACTGACTGTGAAAGAACCAAATTGTCGTAAAAGAGTTCACAAAAATGAGGAAAATGGATTCTTGTTTCCGTATCAATTTGGTTCCCTCTGCTCCTCCGTAAATGTTACCTTCAACAGCCGATTTCGCTTCTGGTCATTGTCATTTCTACTCCCTTTTTCGAGAAGTCACCAACCAAATGGTCGTCCGTAATAATAATCATTGCCACAACCTTCCAGCTACAAAACCAAAGTGCTTATGTGTTTGGTTGATTTGATGGGCGAGAATCATAACATACAAATGGTTTGATAAAACGCTGTTCTGCTTCGTCGGCTCCAGTGAGAGCACTAGCCATTTTCATAACGAGCCCTTGGAGAGAGCAGAAAAAAGAATGGAAGTTGCCTGAAATAGTAACAATATACTTTTCGATAAGTTGTGCACAATCAGTGTGCTGTGCTCTTAGTGTAGTATACCTACATGCCAAATGTAAGCACAAGCTGCAGTTGTGACACAACGCTCATGTCTTTAGTCTCCCAGCTGGTTAAACCGACCACGAAATCACCCCCCGTCGTCACGATTTCTTGCAATGGCTTTCTCTACCATTTTTCGAACGTCACATGTAGGCATCAAGACGC
This sequence comes from Troglopedetes dispersus, assembly GCA_027744215.1. NCBI lineage: Eukaryota > Metazoa > Arthropoda > Collembola > Entomobryomorpha > Paronellidae > Troglopedetes > Troglopedetes dispersus. The sequence goes on along the minus strand of JAHZNF010003108.1, from coordinate 8,805 downwards.
ATTTTTTTGGTGTGGTCAAATTAATTGAGAAAAGCAAAGCAGCACCAAAAAAATCATTGGCAAATAGATAGGAGACAAGATTTCCGACAAATATAGTAAATGACAATAATGCTGGAAAATAAACTTGCAGGATGAACATGATGAGAGCAACAAAGTTTTTTATGAATGCAAAAGCTGGTGTAAGTAGCAGTCATGTATGAAATACGCACTCGGATAAGGTAATAATTCCATTCACAATTTTTACACGTGTCAACAAAAATCACTTTGTTAGCCTGGCAAAAGGGTTGTTCCTTTTTCCTCATTTTTTACATCTGTGCAAGTAATGCAACAGTTCAGAAACATAAAAAGTGCGAGTTTCATTCATTATATATGTACATGCATATGTGAATACATGTGTTCACCGGCTAGGCTGAACTGAACAACGGAATAAAACTGCTTAGAACATTGTACAATGGTAGGTATAAATCTTCACGGCTGCTTCAGTGTATTGTGCCTTTCCTGAAGTCGTCGTGAGCGTTTTGTCAAGGAAGCGCGTGTGGTAATAATTCCATTCACAATTTTTACACGTGTCAACAAAAATCACTTTGTTAGCCTGGCAAAAGGGTTGTTCCTTTTTCCTCATTTTTTACATCTGTGCAAGCAATGCAACAGTTCAGAAACATAAAAAGTGCGGGTTTCATTCATTATTTATGTACATGCATATGTTAATACATGTGTTCACAGGCTAGGCTGAACTGAACAACGGAATAAAACTGCCTAGAACATTGTACAATGGTAGGTATAAATCTTCACGGCTGCTTCAGTGTATTGTGCCTTTCCTGAAGTCGTCGTGAGCGTTTTGTCAAGGAAGCGCGTGTGGCTGGATAACATCAACAATACAAGGAAACATAGGAAAGGTTACAAAAAGCGGTGGGAGGATGAAGTCAATAAATGTGACAAAACTGACACGAGCAGATTCATCAAGTTCATGAATGATCCGTTGTGGGCGTGGACCTAAAGGGTATAAACAGATGCAGAACAAAGTGGGAAATGAATTGGTTGAGTTGACACAAGTTGAGGAGAGATTCGTGCCAGAAAAATGCATTCAGTTGCATTTGAGTAGTGAATATAGTATGACTGTGAAACTAAAATAAATAAAGATAAAAAAGAACATCGAACTAGTAAAAAACAGGATATTCATGAGAAAGATTCGGGAGAAACCGTCAACTTCAACCCTTCTTTAAAAAATACTAACATTCAGTATGTTAGAATTGGAGCGAAGTAAAAAAGAAGATAATTATGAAAATAAATGATGGAAAATAACTGGAATATTATAACTCCCCCGACGCAAGTGTATTTGCTGTATTTATTACGAGAGAAGACAATGACTGACTGAGCTTTTTCAGGTTTCCCCATTACTCACTTTTTTAGTTTTTCAGGCACAGGAAGCTTTCAGAGTGAAAGTTGAGAAGTGTCTGTTCTACACCCACTTCATATTACTCAAGATTTGCTTATCTCGATTTGTTTGCTTTGAATGATCTATCCTGCTCATTTGTATAAAGTGTCTTTAAATTGCATTCATGCATTCAGGAATAGTTAACATTGGAACTATTTGTAAAACACTGAATATCTACAATTGCACCAAATTCGGAGGCTTGAAACTCCATCGAGTAAGGTTTAGTTCGAAAAGCAGAATATTTTAGTTATGTTTGTTCGTGTAGTAGGAAGCATTTCAAGGTCGTCAATTATAAAAGATGCACATTTTATTATTTGAATTTAAATGAACTCTTGAATCTTCCCACGTTAATTCGCTTTTTCATTCTACAATAGATATCCTTAATAATGGTACGATTTGAGCATCAGAAAACTTATCCTTTTTATCTGAAAAGAGTAAAATTGTTTAAAGCATTCAGATTCCAAACGGGAGGAATAGTAAAATAAATGTTCACTGAATTGACTGAAATCTACAATAAGTAATTTTGGAAATATGTGGGTAAATAAAAGATTTTCCATTCCAGCATGCACAAGTTAACTTTCTTGTCTGACAAATGAATAAAAATATCCCTGCATTCTTTTTTATGCCACATCTCATTCATTTTGTAAAGTAAATATATGACGTAGCAAAACCATCATCAAGATCAAATAATCGTGTAATAATAATGAAAAATGCTGAGTTGTTATTTGTGGTGCATAATGAACCATGAAATGCATTCTGAAATAAGGCAAACGAAAACATAACTTCACTTCGTGCTAAACAACTCCAATATAATATTCTCCACGACGAAGATGAAAAGAAAGTGATGGATTACATCCAAGTGAAATCGAGAAATAAAAAACATTATTACTTGCTTCAGTGCCACCATCACCAGCGTTATTCAATGGTTTTGCCTATGATAATAACTTGTCGAAAACAGTTGATATCAAAGTGAGCAAGCTGGAGCAACCACCTTTCACATTACATGCAATATTATTACAACAGCCTTGTTTTTATTTCTTCACAAAGTGTATGAATAACGAGATGAGATTGAGAAGGAGACCTCCCAGCCTCAACAGTTCACTTTTCTCACAGTCGAGTCGTCGTCACAAACAGATAGTTGCGTATGCTCTTGTTAGCTAGTGTTGGTTCATGTCTAGTTGGACATAATGATCAGGCAACTTGTGTACTTTTGTTACTGGAATTAAAAAAATTCCGTCTCGTCATGTTACACGAAATACAAAGTAAATGCTGGATAGATACAAATATCTATAGACATCTTGTTTCACCAGTTAGATAACTTCATGTCATGATTTCAGGCTCTTCACCTTGTCTGACATGGTCTAATGGAGCCAGGTAATAGGTGACAGTATTTTTATTCTTCTGTTTTAACGATGATGTCGTCGATGCCAATAAAGTTATTTTCAGGTCAGTCTAAAATGCGTGTTGTGAAAAACTTGACTCTGTTTTGACATGAAAATCTCAGCATATAATGGGCTCTACCAAATGTCAGTTTCATATTTACAAAACTAAAGAGTGATTTCGGAAAAATAATAATTAAACTAGAGGGTCAATTTTAATTCATGTAACTGGACCAGCTAATATTCCCATTAACTAGGTAAGTATTCATGACCGTACAAAGATTTTGTTAAGGTGGCCAGGACTATTTAAATTGGAGTGGGAAAGATCGTGGTACATAGCACGAAAAGGGAAATGAGGTCACCTCCACCTCTCCAATCTCTTTCGTTCTCGGCCAACAGCTCAACACAAAGAAAAGGTACCTTTCATTCAGCGTTGTTTCTTTGCTTTCGACGTGTTCAAGCAAATAACAGAGAAGACAGTGGAGAGAAGAAAACGCAATAAATTATGAACTCCTCCACTACCAAATATACAAGCACGAAATCTTCCCTGACAAATTTTTCACATTTTCACTCGCTTTGTGAAGCTCTAACGGGATCACGGACTTGAGCCAAGAAACACCCACCACCTACATTATCATCAAATTATCACTTTGTTAATTGCTCAACATGATGTAATGAACCTATGAGAGTCGTCCTCATGTGAGTTCATGTCTGATTCCCTGCTAAAAACTGTATATTTTTTGCATTTGAGTTTAGGTTTTCAAGAAAGAAATTATCACAAGATAAAACAGTCATGCAAAAGGCTACAAGCTCGTAACCGAAGTATCCATTAATTCATCCATAAAACAAAGTAGAACTTGTCTCTCTGAGACTGAAGTAGAGCGAGAAAAGGGCATTTGCTCGCATTTGAGGAATTTTCTGGTTAAGCTCCTGCACCAGAGTTGTCCAATGCCATGCCGCGTTAGCAAAATTAAAACGAATGTCCTCGGTTACGCCAAGGGATGAACCCTTACTTTTCCAGGTAATTAACCTAGATAAAGGTTTTACGTTGACGCAGTAAAAGTTAATTTATTGCGGCACACGTTTCAACCTAAATTCTCTCCTGACTTCCAATACATAAATATTTGTATGCTATTTAATTCGGTTAGCTTCCCGTTTGAGGAAGTACAGAATGCAGAGATGGACACACATACACACATGCGTACATGCATACGCAAGATTCCACTGATATTGCAGGGTATCAGTGGTAATAAAGGATATTAAATTCAAAATCGTAGCTCTCCCTTCTCACTCACACACATTTTATATTCCTTTGTATCTTTCTAGAGGTTCCAGCTTTAATTCCGTGGAAATGTCTCGCTCCTCTTTTTCCACATATTTCTACTCTGACAAGAATAAATGGGATGTGATAACGATGATGTATAATATCTTCGCTTATTTTGGAGGTGACTCAAAACAAAACACATTCATATAATCTAAAAGCAATTACCTCCTCACTGACGCTATTACACAGATGCTATATTACCATTGTGCATTCTTCATTAAATGAATGAAACGAATTGTTTTTGCTTTCACACTGTAAACTCCATTCATAAAAGTTACTTGTAATATGTAGTTTACTTTCCATTCATTTTCTCAGTTGAATGCAACTCAAGCACAACAGTTTAATTTTAAAAAGTTTGCTCTGATGAGAGGAGCATTCATTTCAGTACAAAAATTTCTAGTTTTTTTAAACCACTCCTTACATTTTTCCCCTTCCATGTTCTTCCGGAAAAAAACTATAAAATATCCTGAAAATCACCCTCTAATACAAAAAAGAAGATTCCAATGAGCAATTAGGTTGTCTTTACTGCATCTCCCAACAACAAATTAAAATTGTATTTTGATGTACATGCTTAAAGCATGCAGCTCCTCTGATTGTAATAATAATAATGAAGCCAAACAAAATTCCATCTGTTTCAGTCCATTAAGCATTGGCGGAGGAACATATTGATAAGTTTAATTTACAAAAAAAAGACGTGAATCCCACCATTTCTTTCAATCTCAAGCATTACATGAACGTATGTGGAAAGATATTAACTTAATTTGACTACTGCGCCTGCATGACAATTGGAGAGAAAACAATTATCTCACAGTTGCATCATCATCGTCGTCATCCTCAAGTAGAACTACTGTAAAAGTGTCTGCGTGATTCAATGCACTGCACATACATTGCTCGCATTAATGTGCATGTAAGCCAGAGCTCATTTTTATGAGGCAACTGTTACACGTTACGCTCCTTCAGTGATACATTGAATTGATAAGTAAATTCACGCAATTACAAGCCAAGCATTTTCATTTAATTTCATGTACGAGCTCAGCCATCACTAATGACGAGAAGGATTCACAAGTTTTAATAAACAAGCATTAGTATGAGGTTAGGTGGATTTGGGAGAATATGAAAAACATCCTGGCCCTGAATTCATTTCAATTCGTCACGTCAGACACATTCTTTCTTTCATTTTAACCTACTACAGAACCCATCTCTTGAACTCCCTGCTTCGCCCTTTCTTGTCTGTAAACTATAATATTATAACATGAAACGGAAAAAAAGCTGAAGCTGAGCCCATGTTAATATTGTCCCAACAAATAGAAACTAATGCATACTAGAATAATTGTGTGCACGGCAATGTTATATAGAAAAGAAGAAGGGAAGTTGGAATCGCCAAAACAATTTTCGCTGCTCATTTATTTTTTCCCAGCTTCTCATACATGTTATATGAGTCTCCATTGCACGTATCAATATCGTAAGACGTGATGAAAGTACATATTACACTACATCAACCCAATATCATTTTTTGGGTTGGTTCTGATCAGAGAAACTAAGAAAAAAAACTGGACGAAAGTGGATCTCTGGACAAGGTAAGGTTATACCAGAAGGAAAAGTTACATTAAGCCACAAACGGCTCTGTGGGCCATTTCATAACGGCTTACGGAAGCGCCGCGTTAATGCTTGCTGCTCTCCATCTTGCTGTTCAAAAATAATACAACGCCACAAAAACCATTACCACAGAACCGAAAAGAGGCACCTTATCGTCCCTGCTTTTCCTTCCTTCCTTGTTCCACACCACCAGAAAAAAAAGAAGATTGTTGATTTGTATTAGGGTTGGCCGCCTGAGCAATGAGAATCCGTGGAACGTGCCGGGATGCAGAAAGTGGCTCATCCTGGAAATCCTCTGAGCTGAGACCTTCTCACATAGCACAAACCACACGTACGTACCTCAATATCATTCATTCATATTTATATGTCCTAGGCTGGGTTCCTCCGAGCTGAATCATATCATATATCGTATCTCTTTTCCCTCTTTTTGTAAACTCTCCCAAACTCAAACACATACGCGCGGATGTTCACAAGAAATGGAACACACCCCGAAGCTCTGTATTCGTTTGGGATAAGATCCCCAAAAAACTGATCTAAATTAAAAACAATATATCAATTTCAATCTCAGCCGACAGTGCGAGACACATAAGAGTACAGTGAACCCAATGTGATACTGTAAAATTTCTCCAATTTGCTGAACAGGATGCTGGGGAAATGAAACGGGAGATGGATCATGTTACTGTTATTATTATTGTTTTATTTAACTCTGATTTTTTTGCACTTCCTGATTTGCTATGTTCAAGCCGTAGAGATAATTTTATAGTTAAATTGTGGCATAAAAGCATTCGAAAATAATATATCCCTACAACCAAAGGGCATCAATCAATCAATATATCAAATGAAGAGTTTATTAAAATATTTGTCATTACAAATTTTGATTTGGAACCAAATTGGAAGACCGAAGCTTCACCACTTTTTTCAAGTTTGAAAAGAAGCGTTGAGATGAGTTCATGTGCATTTTTTAAACTCAACATTTGCGTGCGCACATTCTGACGCTTTATGAGCTTCAATAAAGAAATAAATCATAGTGTTTGTCAAACATATTTTCATTCATGAGGAGAGTACCACGCTGCGAGGAGAAATGCTGAACAAACGGAATACATAATTAAATTTATGTAAATACGGACGTCCACACAACAGTTTAAAATCTCAAATGCAAAATAAGAATAATGAACAATGGTTGCCTGATGCACTTGCCAACGTATAAAGGATCTGATAAAAGAGATTATCTATTCTATTATCCCCAGCAATAAAAACAGTTGGATCTCCTTTGTGTTATTGACTTGGTTTATGGTACACAGCTATCAAATGAGTAACGAACCTTTCACTTGTTGACTTTTTTTTCAAAATATATGGTATGCATAATTGTAAAGATTCATTGATGGACACTTACACAATTGTTTTGCATCTCATGCTTGGATAATATATCGCTTTTATTGTCAATGAGCTGTAAACCTTAAGGGCAAGGGCAAAGCACAAACGATGATGGTTTTATTGGTGTCATATTATCAAAAAAGCTGCAAAACTTTGTAGCTGAAAACCTTAAAAAAATTCTGAAAAAATATATTATCATCAAATACATTTCAACTTTTTCAGGATACATCAATTTAGTAGAAAATGATTAGCTTTGGTTCATTGCAATTGAAGTCGCTGAGAATCAACTGAATCTGTCGACAGTTGGTGATTTTTCTGTGTAGGTGGAATAAACAATAACGGAACACATTTACGAATCGTATTGATATGACACGTTTATGGAGCTGGGAAATAGCAAGATCTCGAGTCAATCACATTTTATTCAATATATAGAAAGGGACCACCACACCCACCAACTTCATAAAGGTAATAACAATAACACTTGAAATCATAATAATAATCATAATAAAAGCAATAATATTTCCAATGTCCAATATAATCGTAAACTTCACTCGCACCATTTTGTTGGAGCAGATCATCGTCCTCCCCCGTTTCGACCAGCCGTCGTGGCGTACTCTTAAGAATATTTAGTCCTTCCATTATCTAACGAATGGAGGAGGAGGGGTGGTTTTGGGAGAAGAGTGAGATCTATTTTGCTTATATAACTTGTGCTCAAAGTTAGAAATGCTTTTTGTTAGTTGTACACAAATAAAATATCCAGGCATTCCAGCTTTTCATCAGTACCGAAGAAACAATCTTTCGCTGCTCTTAGTCGTAAGACACCTTGAGGCCAAGCAGTCAGGAAGAACCCCAGTACAGTGTACAAATACGCATTATCGTTTGCCTTTGTGTATATGTTAACGCGAAAGTTGTAAAGTTAAGGAGAAACACCAAATAATAATACAAAATATTACGTTTGGTGTAATAATGTCATAGGTCCATATCCTGATATGCGAGGCTCAATTTGGGAAGATTTATTATTATGGTTAATTGAATAACTGGTAACATGGGCGTAAATCACGTAGGTTCATGGAATGTCTGCCTCCAACTAAAAGCAAAAGATGAATAACTTTGCCCAGTATAGATAATATTTAGCTTCATTACAAGCGACAGGAATATTCCCTTACATTATGCATACATATTATATTGAGGAGAAAAGTTTCTCACTCGTAAATTCGGGTAGTGAGGATATACCTATGTATATTCACCGGATGGATTGGTGAGTCAACGTGATGCAACGTTTGAGCAATTCCTTATTTGGAAATTCTGCACAATAAATTATTGACACATGGCCATGCTTGCCACTCCTGCTTCATGCAAATCGACAGTTTTCGACTAAAGCAAAAAGTTTTTACTTTTTTCGAAGGACCGAGTATAATGTGAGATGACGGATGCAGCTGATGTCAATCGAAACTTCGTTTTCAATTAGGAAAGAGTAAAAGTGTTGTTACCCTGAACGAAGTTATTACACAACCTTTTCTGGCAAATGTGTGCTTATGAATGTATGCACACACGGGTTTAGCCTGTCAATGTGCTCTTCGACAAAAAAGCAAAGTCAAAGTCTCACCTTTTGTGTTCAACGTAGTCAGATCTCGATAAAATCCATGAATGAATTGGGAAACGTTGCAAGTGACAGACGAAGATAGAGGAAAGGATGG
>JAHZNF010003106.1:0-10988 GCA_027744215.1 Troglopedetes dispersus | reverse complement strand
TTTTTATTTCCCATAATTTTGTACACACATCGACCACAAAATTCCTGCCTGTCTACCTAAATATTATTATCATCGCCTATTTTTGCAAAAAGAAAATCGTCTATTTAAAGGGGGAATCAAAATGGTATTTCACATTGAAGAATGGGAGCAAAAAGCTCTCACTTATCTATGCAGATAAATTGTTAGCACTAAAATTGGCAGGGAAGGAACAAAAGGCTTAAAAATTCGAATTAAGCAGTGAATCGTTTAGAAATGATACTTTAGTCGGGCTTCACTGTGTGGCTGTATTGTACCGCTGGGGCATTTCTCAATGTCCCATTTATTAAACAAATGGAGGCGGTGGTGGTGAACAAGCAGATTACTTTGACTTTCAGCTACGTGCTCACTTCATTTTTTTTACCTTATCATCATGTTCTTTCGGTTATATGAAGGTACTTGGAGGGAGTGGAGCATGAGTACTTTTTTATTGTCCCATTGTAGAAATTGAGGACAAGTCAACAGGCAAATTACAATTTTTACATGCCATCATGCATCATCTCATCTGACTCGAAAAAAGTGGAGCAGCAGCAGCTCCGCTACGTTATCCAGTCAGTACACTAGACTCCCTCTGTGATAATTCTTTGGATTTGGATCGATACTTTTTTTGCAGTCGGAATTTTCTTTTTGTAAAAATAGGCGATGATAATAATATTTAGGTAGACAGGCAGGAATTTTGTGGTCGATGTGTGTACAAAATTATGGGAAATAAAAAGTGAGTCTTAAAGACTAAAGTCAAAGATAATCGTGTTTGCACTATTCCTTCATCATCAGAGAAGATTGTTATATTGTTCCCTTTCAGCGCATTACCTACATAAACTTTTGGAGCTGCATCTACGTATCAATAAAAAAAAAATTTTGCTAAGAGTGTGCTAAAGTCAGACTCGGCTAATGACGCCCGACGCTCCACCACATATTTTTATGACTCTATGAAGACTTGTAAAACTGAGACTATGTAGCCCGGTCACTCATGACAGTCTCGCAGAAAGTCATCAATAATCGTAATTGCTCNTCGCAGAAAGTCATCAATAATCGTAATTGCTCAGCTGACAACGCTGTCTGTCTATGCTTCTTGGCTTCAAGCTAAACTATCGACCATTAGAAGAAGAACCGCCAACTATCTCTTTTTGCCACCCACATGATATTTTATGTTGGGACTAATATTATCATGATAGATTATCATACATTCATTCATATGTGTAATATGCGATGATGATGCCGTCGACTTTCCTGAAGAATATGATCACATGATAATGTATCAAGTAACGTTGCGGGCTAACGTGCATTTAGCCTACTTTTTCTGTCGTTAACTCTGGGAGTTCTGTTTGGTTTGAGGTTGTAATAACGATGAGGATGATCATCGGCTTCGTGATCGTAATCACGATCGTGCCTCACTCATTTTTCTCCTTCTCCGGTATACACACATATGCACCACGAGTGAATGTGTGCACTCTCCCGACTATTTGCTTTTTTGACATATTACTACATGGTACTTCTCAATTTCACCAAAAACTTTGACTTGCTAATAGCATGAATGAGGCATTTTACCGAATTTTATTTTTGCGTAAAATACTAACACACTTTTTTTTCTGCAGTTGGTGCATTTTCGACATATTTTTTGAATCAATATAAATCATGTTCGGGATATGTGCGTGTCGTTATGAATTTTATTTGATGCATCCATAGTTTACGGGATGAATAATAGGAAACTTTTGGTTCGTAAAGAGATCACTTTTTTTTAAGTAGGAAGGCGTATTATTACAATAAAGCCTCAAAGTCAAAATTATTATTACCATTACAAAATCCACTTGATGCTTCAATAACGACAAAAGATAAAAATCTCACCTACTTTCAGAGTTTCATTTTGTAGAAAAAAATAAGAGATTTTTAATTTTCAAAGGTATATATGTGGTGATTCGACATTTTTTTTCTCATTCGCATCACCCAGATTTTTTAAGGAAAAAAATGAGAATGTATATATATAGGTAGGTAGCTGTCATTTTCTTAAAAAGGTTTTTTTACCTCTGGCCTTGGTAATAAAAAGTAGAAATTGAAGTGCAGCGGTAATGATACCTCCTAAAAAGTTGCATATTTAGAAGAATATGTGCAGACGAAAATTGAACAATGGTATAAAGAAGATACAGTTGATATGCATTGAAGGAAAATGAGCGAGGCTAATGGAAAAGTATAGATGCAAAAAGGAAAAGTGAATGCGGTTTTTATGATGCAGTCGGTCTTTGGGAGCAAAGACGCTGGCAATAATAATAAAATTCACCGCCATGCCACTATGCCACCGGTGATATTTTTTTGCGGCAGTTTTGTGTTCAGGTGTTTAGCTCGAATAGAAAATGCTTGCACGTTTCTTGTGTCAGTGTCACAGTGAGCGGGCCATCGCTCAGCCTTTTAGTTAGTTCTGTACAAAGGTAACTCACTAATTTCCACTAGCTCTTTGTGTTTACGACTACGATTTAAATTTGGCTTCGCATCATCTCAGCAGTTGCTGCTGATGATGATGATGAAGACACGTTTTTAAAAATACATCTGCATCATTCATACAATGACACATGATCAGGAAAGAAAACGTGAAGTAGTTATAAAGGGAGAAATGTTGTGGCTTCGCCTATTCTACAAGATCAAAAGTATGAAAGGAAGGCCGAGCAGATGAAGTTGCAACTGTATAGAAGTAGCAGACAACGTCTTATTTTTAGGGAATGCAATTATTAGGAGATAGAGAGCAAACGACCTACATACACTATTTATGCTTGAACCATATCCACGAATATAATTTTAAAATATACATATATCCTCTGTGTTCTCTGCCTTTCTTTTACTATAGGGCATGCATGCGTGGCTGGCTTGCATCGTTTTTTATACATTTGTGTTCCTTGTTTGTGAAAAGAGCTCCTTTTAGCCCAAACTTTTGTAGGAACGCACCAAAAAACTTCTACTTTGTAGTATTCAAATTACTTCTTCTGGTCGATTGAACTTTAATGAATTGAATTTCTGATGTCTTCCTTGAGCTCAGTCAGCTCAACGTAATGCACGATTGCTTGAGAAAAAAAAAATCAGTCATAACGATCAATTTTACCTTCACACTTGCGTAGAGCTCATCGTCTCATCTCTACCGAAGCTTCTTTGCCTTTCTTCACAAAAATCATTTGATCATTTGTTTTTCTTCTGCTACGTGCCAAACGGATATCTTCAGTTTTTCCATACCTTATAAGAATGTCTTCAGATAATTTAATGCAAATCCCATAGTCCCACACGGTTTCTTCCAAATGTGTGCAGATCCGCCAACTCTGCCTAAGCTAGGCCTCCATTTATGTGCAATAATGAAGGGGGATGAGGAGTTTTTTTTGGTCGTTTGAAGTTAATAATATGACAGCTGGAAGATTAAGTCGTAATTTGCCAACAAGACCAACATGATCACAGTTATACTGACCAAGTTAAGTCAGCTCCAATATGGTTTCGCTTGCCATGATTGCAATTTCAGCTTAATTCATTTTGAACGGTGATTGTGACGATTGGGACTGCCCAGGCAAGTATATTTATAATGTGTGCATATAAAATGAGGTCACTTTCATGAGAAAGTATGTACATTTTATAATCTTGTCTATTATAACTTTTTGGTGTTCCTGTGGAGCAGCCTAGCATGGGTCCTTGCAATCAATTATCGCCAACACATACTATTTCCCTCTAAATGCAGATCTCACTAATCGTCCATTAAAATCCTTAATGGTCTGATCAAATGGCATATTTGCAATTCAAATTGTGTAGTAAGTGCTAACAAAATGTATGTCTAATGGGCAGACCCAAACAATAATCTGACTTTGTTTCGAATAAATTTTAAGTTGAGCCCTCTCAACTATCCTGTGGGACTGCAATTTTAATGGATTAAAAATGAGAAATGAAGGGAAAAGCGTCATTAACTTTCTAATTAATATTTTATTAAACAGTCTCGCCAAAATGATAAAAAATCCTTCACAACAAATCTGTGCACCTTTTGCTCGTTTTGAATATATTTTGACAGCATAGAAGAGCAAGTCATGATGATAATGTTGCTCTTCTGCGTACTCAAAAATACGACAATGACAAAATGGTGAGTTGATGAGTGACAAGATGGGCTGAACATACATATATGAATTGCTCACTTATCCGCAAGTTATCAATTTACCAAAAACTCAACAACACGAGAACAACTGTCATTTAAAGATAATCCATTGATTTTAAAATCGTATTATTCCTTTTCCCTAAAAGTGCAACGAAATAGTGTTTTTTTGTTTGCGCACTAGTACGTGTCTGTAACAAAAGCAGGAAAATGAACAGTTTACAACATCTTTCCTAATATTTTTTTCCTCAGTGTGTTTACATGGCTCTTGTTTGTTACACCTTTTTTTGTAACAAAAAATAAGTTTTTCAAACTTGCTCGCTTACTTTTTATGCAAGGAAGTTGATTATTTGAATTAGAAACCTGAATTTTTTTTCTCTATCTCACTAATCGAGTGACTTTGAACCAAGCTCACAAAAAAAGCAAGAAGCCTGTGGGTGGATGAGGAAAGGATAATAGAGAACATAGACACTGAACACAAGTACGTACTCAAAGTGTACAAAATATTTCTCCCAATTTTATGTGCGTCCTCTCATCAAATGAATACAGGTAGAACATCTCTGCTACAAAAGAGGAGATTAGTAGCCGCTGAGAATGAGGATGATGATGACTTAACGAAACAAGAATGGGAGTTTGAAATAGTGTGTGATGGATATTGGTGTTGGGGGATTTGTGAAGAAATGAAAAGCCCATTCATCTAAAAAAACTTCCTACCAAAAAGTTGTTTCTTTGAAGGGACTGTGTATGTGTGAAGAAGATTATCTACAATTGTGCATGTGCACTATGCCTCTCTCTCTCTCGATACTCGTGGCACCGGAGTTTAGAAAAAAAAAGTAAATTGAACTTGACTGACTGCATGCACATATTATGGCCGTGTGATTATCTTCGTCGTCACAATCTCTTCAATTATTGCAACACATAACTTGGCTGTCAAAAAAAACGTAGATATGGATAAGCAATGTGAAGCCAGAGTATAAAGTCAGTTTAGACTCACAAATAAGGAGCATGTAATTTTATGCATGTCTAGGCAAACAAGTAGTAGTACTAGAGCCGAAAGGAATTTCAATAAGATTGCGTTGCAGAGACTGCGTGGATTCTTGGATTATTATTACACGCCTGTCTTTCATAAAACACTCAATACAAAATATAAAAAAAAGAAAGTGTTCGTGAAGATGAGATGCAAACGCTTCTTCATTTTATGTCGAAACTTTTTTGTGCCAAAAAAATTTTCCATTCAGAAAAGGAGTTGTTGGTGGAAGAAGGAAGATATTATTATTATTCTTCCGGGAAAAAAAGTAAAGTACCTATATTTGTAAAAAATTTTCCATTCAGAAAAGGAGTTGTTGGTGGAAGAAGGAAGATATTATTATTATGATGACGATGGTAAAAAAAACATCATTTGGGTAGACAGCACACCAGACGAGAAATGACATGACACTACTTGGAAATGTTGTCGAACTGACAAAATCTCATCAAAATGTTTTGTTCAAACAGGAAGGATGATTTTCTTGAAAATGATGAGGAAACCGACAAAAAAAGCAAGCTAAAAAACTTTTCAACTACTCGCGCACATATCGTTGTCAAGTAGTAGTCGTAATATTGTGAATACTACGCGCACGAAGTCCATGACTTGTGTGATAATCATGTACAAGACTTGTTGTATCATCATTAGACTGGGAACTGCGAAAACCGGAGCCACATTGGCTAGCACAATGCTTATTTGACGAAATAAAGTTGGAATGAAAATGTTGTACATGAAAGAAAAATAATGCGCGGCTCAACACAAACATTGTATGCCCTGAAAAATTCTGTAAGAAACAAATATAGGTACTTTACTTTTTTTCCCGGAAGAATAATATAATATAGCGGGGCAGAGGTTCCGACTGGAAGAAAACTTTGATAATGTTCTTTTTTCTTTTCATTTCAATTTTATTAACTTTTTGTTTACTAGTTTTTCTTTAAACTTTGTCCGAAACAACAAAAATAAATTTTTGTTTGAAGTGGCATTCCTTTTATTAAAAGAGTACCCTCATAATATCCTGAATTCATCCTAGCGTGTGTTTCTTATGTGTACATACATTCTCATGATGTGTACACGTATATGTACATATAGGTGAATGAGTTCAAATTTATTCAATGACATCATTACCATTGCTTGGGGTTTTATCATTATTTATTTATTATTAAAACACGCAAAAGTCTAGTCATCCTTTTTTTGCATTTACCCGCGCGCGCAGGCGAAAGGAGACGCCCGCTTTCTTGAAAAAAAAACACGGCCTACTTTTTTCTCCTGTTATCAACTTTTTATAATGAGAAAGCACGATGAATCTTCTTGATAGGCGTCTTCCGAAAGGATTTTAGAGAATAGAGCGGAGGTCCGTGCTCGCGTTCTCATATAAAAACAAATGCATGTTTTTTTAAAGAGATGAACTTTTTAGAGCAGCTCTTCTTATGAACACAAATAGGGGAATGATTGTAAATTAGAGGTAAGCCCTCTACCTCGTGCATATCTGTGTAGTTTCTTTTAAATATACAAAAGTCTCATGTGATTGCGCCTCAAGCATGCCTAGAAGTCATCATTAAACTTTAGAGGAGAACTTTTCCACAAAGAAACTTGCGAACAATATGCGGAAGGAAACGAGCAAAAAAAATCATATCATTTAGGGTGTTTGCTTAATTTATTGGTTCGCATCACGCAACAACGTCATATCACACAGAGGTAACAAAGACGAGGATACAGTTACATAAGCCTACTTTTTTGCGAAATTGTCAACAGAGTGATTTAAAAGCTTGTATGTATCGACCTACTGATATCGTGTAAATATGATGTAATTATCTTTATGAAAAGGAATGTTAGATGGGCAACCCAACACCAATTCCCGCGAAAAAGCTTTAGTAATGATCTATGGTCGACGAGTTTGTTTCAGGAAATGTAATTTCGCTGTACATGTCCAAGGATCAGTTACTGAAAGTTTACTGGTTTGAATGGTTTTCCTCGTGTCATTTTAAAAAGGATTTTAATCGAAGGCCTCGTTAAAATTTTGGACAAGTGTCAGGGTTTATTGAACTTTGCCTTCTTCCTTTCCCCATTTCCGAAATGGTGATTTGTAAATGTTTGGTAGCGGAGAAGAAAAAATAATTTTAATTTGACGAGATGACTTTTTATATAAGTCATGATACGCTAGTACAGATGTGGCTAATGAACCAATTCATATTTTCTATACTTCACACATGATACAACGTACTTATTTCTGCTACTCCAGTCTATTCACTTGGCACACAAAGGCATAAACTGTGACTTCATTTTTATTGCAGTCCAGAAGAGGAAACAAAAAAATGATCGTTTACAGGCAAGTCTTGGAACGTCAGTGCAGACTTTCTGCACCAAAAAATGACTGACTTCCAGCAGAGCACTGTCCTTTTTTCCTTGGTTATCCCATTATTACATGACTATACTTTTTATTACTTCTTCTCCAAGTAAAACAGAAAGGGAATAGTAAAATGCGTAGCAAACCGTCATTTTTTGAAGAAATGCCACTTCTTCTTTTCAAAGGAACAAGGAAGGCAAAAAACCACATCTTCTCCACTCCATCCAGACACAACCACCACCACCACCATTTGAAAGGAAAGGAACGACAGTGTTCGGCATTTTGTTCTACAAGTTATGGCTTCTCCAAGGTAAATATAACAATTGTTCCTTTCATTGCTACTCCTCTCCCTTTCCCGGAGAAGTTTCTCATTAAAACGGAAATAAGAGTGCTTGTGCCCTCTTTGTAAGTCGTACATTGGCATTCATAAGTTTTCTTGGAGAAACTCAAATGAGGTTTGGTATGCAAAACTGAAAAAAAGACGAGGAGCGTTGAAGAAAATTGTGTTGACGTCTTTTCCCGGTGAAATTTGAATTGATCTAGAAATCAACAATGAACTCCTATATAGTAGTAGAAGACCATCAAGGCCACATTGTAATATTAACTGTTGTCATTCTTATCTTCCCTGGTATGCATATTTCATGTTGTCAAATGCCAAAATTGTAAAACAGCGATGACTGGTGGTGTAAGTAGAGGAGAAAGGAGGGAAAAGTGGATCAGTTATGACGTAAGCACACAAGTAAAAAAGATGTACAAAAGCTCAACTTGGGCTATTGCTCCTCCCGCATGTGAGAATCCTGTGAGCTGACGGGCGGGGAGGGTGCGAACATAGTGGAATATTTTTGTTCATTTTTTTCTCCTTCCAAATCACCACATTGCTCGAGAGAAGAGTACATAGAGAGGAAAGGAAATGGGAACGTAAACAAGCTTCTCGTTTATTTTCCTCTGTATTTGTTTTTTATAGCATCATCATCAACTTCATCATCATCGTCGTGAAAATAATGTGGAGAATGCTCGTGTATTTCACTGCTGGGAAACTGAGGAAAGTGCTTTTTTCCGGAGTCGAATTAAAGTGGAGCAAATAAAAAAAATAAGAACAAGAGGAACGTATTTTATTCATATGTATGGTAATGTTTTTGAACGAGGAAAGATTTGATTGTGTTATGATATCCGAAATGACAGAAATAATGGACGTGACAGTAATGGAGCTATATATGTATGTTTTCCTCATTTAAATATTTGCATTTAGAAAGTGTTTTAAATGTGTGCAGTTCAAAATCATGGTTTATATTCCATAGGGAAACCATTTCTTTCGCCAGATTCACAATTTTAGAAAGAAGTGCCACGAAAAAACTATAAAAAATGATTGTTCAATGTTTCTCCATTTTTCACCATCATTGATCATCATCACTGTAGAATAGAAAGGGAAGCAGGACGATATTTTTGGGCGATTTTTTCTTGGAACATGTCCAGTGGCAAGAACAGCGATTTTTTTTGTAGATAATGGAATGGGATAGAATATAAAATGGCCAATTTTTCTTTTTTTTTCTTATTCCTATATCCCCTGCCGGTCACTGGCTTGTGTGAGAGAAATGCGTGTATTATTATTATTATGTATCTTGGTATTTTATGGAAAACAAATTTGGCTTCGTGCAAGCAACCCGTTCCAGTTTCAGTTCTACTAACTCAAGTGAGTGTGGGTTTTGTTGTGAAGAAAGAATATTTTATTGAAACGGGTCTTTGTAAGAAACCCTGTCACTCTTTTCTCTTTCTTCTCCTCACAACATGAAATTCAAAAGAAGCCTGTAAATAAAAAATAAGAAATGCACACAAATGAAAAAAAAGGAGAATAACCTCAAAATGATAATAATAAGAGACCCGCCCCTGGAAAGAAAACAAATTTTGGAAAGTGTAACGCTCCTCGTTTCAACTGTCGGTGAACTAGACTTATTTTAGTTCCTCTTTATTACAGCTCAGTACACACAAAATGAATTGTGGTGGAGGAGTACGTGATATCCCAGTTTTACACAAGTCGGAAGAGTTTTTCACGAAGAAGCAACGACCCAACAAACTAGACAAAAAAACTTTTCTTCTCTAAAAAAGTTATCTTATTATTAGCTCTTTTACGTTAGGATTAAAAATGGTGGAAAAATTGTTCCTATTTTTACGCATGCCGAGATTTCATAAAAATTTTGTGTGGTCTTCAGAACACATACGGCTGTAATGATGTTCCTCACAGTGAGTTTCCTCCTAACAATTTACAATTAGAGTTGGCATTGTTCTATCTAAGCCTGTTACGAGTTGAGTGCATTCCGACATTGGTAAAAAAAATAAGATCTGCTTGTTCATTTACCCTGGAAATTGTCGTGCTGAGATTTTCAAGCAAAAAGTTGCCTACTCCTACGTACTCATTACGACTTCTGTCTTGTGAGCGAATTGCAACAATGTCTAACCACGTTGACAATTAAAAGTCTCATTACAAAGACTCGCCAAACACTATAATAATAATAATAATGTTCTCATCGCCTTTTCAAAGAAACACAAATGCACACTGACAGATGTCATTTGGAAAGTAGTGTGTTCCGCAGTTGCACAGGTAATGGGTCTACTACCAGTTTACTTTTGAATTTAGACGAATTAGATATAAAAAGGCGACACATACTGTGTCAGTATTATTGCCAGCAAGGAACAACTCCCCCATTCTCAAAAATCTTGCATTCTTGTACGCAGAATACATTTAATTTTCAGAAGAGACAAAGTTAATGTCTTTTGTGTCTAAAAAGTTCCTTGTGAGCTGAGCTGGGCGAGTACGTATTGTTGGTTTTTAGCAGAGCTAACCGGAATGAATACATTTTTTTGTTTCAGCAGCGATGATGTGCCCTTAATGCACATGTATACTTGGGTACATATAGGTCTCTCTTTAAAGAACCGGCGACAGAAGTTCATTGTTAAGATTATTCACTTCTGCAAAAAAAACTTGTTGATTGACTATGTATTCTTAACTACGTATTTAAGAAAAAGGAGCCAATGGCACTTCCTGCTGTGTTTTTCCTTCATTCAAGTTTTGGAGACAGTTGGTCATAAAATATTTTTTCCTTGAACGAGGAAACAGGTACACATTTACTGTGGATGTGAGTTTAAGTTTGAATTGACTACTAATTGCACTTAAAAAGAAAAAAACAAACAAGACGCAGAGATAATTGGTGCTTTAAAGGCGCATTATCACGGTTCATAATTAACTTGAAGTTGAGCTATTGGCTAAAATCCTCGAATCCATAAAAAGTCGTATTTCTTTCTTGACTTTTAATGTTCGTGATAAGGTCTTACCCGTATTTATTCTCAATACTCTGAATTCTTTTTGTAAGCTTAAGTATACCAATACTATCATTTGTAAGAGCTTTCGATCTATAAACACAACATTCTCGGAGTAAAAACGGTCCCATAGATTCTTGTCTCAGAGTTTTATTTTCTTTGAA
>JAHZNF010003105.1:1697-15514 GCA_027744215.1 Troglopedetes dispersus | reverse complement strand
GTTTTTATCCATACCTTATAACTTTTTACACTTAATTCTTACACACTAAGGAATACTCACACAAAAAACTAGACATGTACATTTGGCCGAAAACAAATTACGGAACTTAAGAAGATCAGGAAAAAGGCCTACGCTAGGCTTACACTAATTACAATGTGTTTACAACTAAACTAATTAACAGAGGTCGTCGAGGAGTAACAACTATTGAGCTGGATTTTTAATGAGTGGTCTCCAGTAATGTATGAGTATGAAGTTATCAATGGTGTTATCAGAAATTGAAGAATAAAATTGAGTTATTAACTGAAAAAAATTCTTTCACAATTATGGAAAATAAAGAGTGAAAATTACTCTCTTCAACAAGGAAGCATTGGATCGTCAAC
This sequence comes from Troglopedetes dispersus, assembly GCA_027744215.1. NCBI lineage: Eukaryota > Metazoa > Arthropoda > Collembola > Entomobryomorpha > Paronellidae > Troglopedetes > Troglopedetes dispersus. The sequence continues at coordinate 15,134 of JAHZNF010003105.1, read as the reverse complement.
ACATAAAGGCTTTACGAGAGCAAAACCAGCAATTTCCTATTCGTTCCCGCACTAATATATTATGTTATTAATAATAACGTAAATTAATTAACATTTTGGAAAAATGGGCAGGACTGCGAAGGGGTAAAACCTGGCAAAATATTGTGAAACAGCAATCTGGAGAAATGGTTATGGATACGACCAATATAGTTCACAATTAGACTTCAAATTGTACCCTATAATGCATGCAAATGCATAAAGTGACAGGAAGGCAATACTTTGCATAGGATCTATCATCAGGTGACTACAGCGCACATAATCTATCATCCGGTGACTACTGCGTATAGGAACTGTCATCTGGTGACTTCTGCGCATTAGATCTATCATTCGCAGACAACTGCGCATGTGATCTACAACGCCTATTATCTATCATCTGGTGACTACTGCGCATCCGACACTGATTCACTGCCCAATTGTAGGCATCATATTGATTTACAATCGTGCAATTTTTTTTACAATGAACAAAGGATAAATGTATTATTTAAGCATTATACTTTAAATTAATGTATCCTTTTTTATTGTAAAAAATTGCCTATAAAAATATAATACAGTGAAATCGCGTTATAAGAATATGCCAAGGGAAAAATTTTTTGTATGCTTATAACAAAATATTCTTATATCCAATTCCCGATATAAGAATAAAATATTCTTATAGCCAATTTCCAGCATAAGAATAAAATATTCTTATAGCCAATTTCCAGTATAAGAATAAAATATTCTTATACCGGAAGAACAAGGAAGTTTATTTTTAATAGTACCACTAATCCAAATTTAATTATCAGTTCATTCATATCATCTCAAACCACTCAGCGTGCACGAGTGCAGCGTCCACGATTTCAAATTGCTGTCCACGTTGCTTCTTTACCTTTCCACTGATATGTTTGAATGCAATTTCGATGGCTGCCCGATCTCCAAATTTTGCTGAGGGTGGACTGAGAATTCCTATTTTTTAACTTTTATCTGCGGTGAACTCGACCTTAACTCAAGAATAATGTCGATTTTCTCGTTAAAAAATGACATTCTTATCTCCCCTGCTTTACTTGAGCTTACCATCTCAAAATGTTTAATTGATAATTAACGCGAGTTTTAATAACACACTTTTTTACGCGTACAACTGCCACGCATTACTGTGGTATTATGTTTTCGTATTTTGTAATTGTAGCATGAGTCGAACTTAAGCGTGAATGTTTTGCCGCCAGGCCTTTATTCAGCAGGACATTGAGTGTTTTAATTTTAAGAATATTCTTATAACGAGTTGAAAATTGTTGACGGGAACGAAAATTTCTATGCTTATAGCGAAATTATTCTAATAACGAATATTCTTATAAGCGGGTAGACTGACATGCTATAACTCTCGGGGGGAACTTGTCCTATTCTTATAGCGCGATTATTCTTATATCCGATATTCTTATAACGCGATTTCACTGTATACTAAACTTTTCCCGCGTCTTTTGTGTTATTGAGAAGCAGTATTGGACACAAAGGCCTTTTCAGTCTATAGGGAGCTCATTTTGCATGTCTTGTGATCCGGAAGGAGCGCCGTATACTCCCTTTTCATTTATTGCACTATTATAATTCACAAAATAAAACACAATTTGTACTTTCTTGTTCCTGGAGGAGTTATGTATTTATGAGTAAAATACAAAATCAATGCTATTACCCTGCGCAATTTTCTCATTTTCTGTAATCGACAGCGATCTTTAAAGACATTCAGCAGACAGAGTAAAAAGCTTTTTTGTAGAATTAGTTCCTGCTCCTGATTTACCAATTTGAATAAAAAAAATTCATGAAAATTGTTGTCGCAAAAACGGAAAGCAATATCATTTTTTCAATAAAAGTTGATCATCTCAATTTCAGCATAATGGCTTTTCTTTATACTTTATTAAGCTAGCTTCGTGTTTTAGCACCTTCGATCTAATAAATCATAATACGAGTTGGATGACAAAAAATGTGACCAGAATCAAATTAAGCAATTGTTTAGCTATTGCGTATGCTAAGAGCAGATGAAAGGTAAACGATATTGGGTTGGGGACATGAATGTGTTTGGTAGTGGCATGTTGACCTAAAACTGAAGTATTTTAATGTTTGCAAATTTTTTCTACTCCGTAATATTCTATTTAACATCTGTGTCGATTGTCCATTATACTCGCAAATTGATTTACCTATGCTTACATGTCTGTGGTCTATTCTGTACGCAGTAACATCAGAAAAATACTAACCTACTATACCTACGTAAACAGTTTACGTCCTCCATATTTGAGCAGAATGGTGTTGTACAAGAGCCATCGAAAACTGCTTTTAGGTAGCTGAATAAATAAACAATTTTGCAAACATGAACTAATGCGTTATCTGTTGTTGTATATATTGCACCCATGAAAATAAAATATAAAAATGTGGGGAAAAGAGGTGGGAATGAAAGTTTTCTGGAGAAGACAAGCCGAAAAGTTCAATGAACTTGTTGTTGTTACTGACCAGAAAAATAGACAACCAAAGAGTGCACTCTTTGTTTCGCATAAACCATGCTTTTTATGAAAAACCCTCTTGCTCTTTTAATATACATAGGTAGGTATACGCACAGCGCCGAGGTGCCTATTACACCTTGTTTCCTACTTTGCTACCTGTTCCATTCCACACATGACGCATCGTGAACAGAAACTTTCTCATATTATTATGTGGAATTGATTATGATTAGTCCGTGTCGTCTTGAGAAAGTTAGCAGCAGGTGTGCAGTGGGCAGTATAGGTGCATAATATCTGTTACTACCGATAAATAGAGAAGAACCACACCGCATTTATTAGGGCAAGTAAGAAAGATGTTCCTCTGATGCAGATCCTAATTTTCTAAAAAGTGGCTACAACCAAAATTCACACTTTGAAATTATTTCTGAGTTGAAATGTTTACTTTTAAGCATCAATTGAAAATCAATTGGTTTTATTATTAGCGAAATAAGAATTCCCATAAACAAATCTGCAAGAAGCTAGTACGGAAAATTAAAACCGACCAAACAAATCTGGATACTCCATTTGTAAGAAAATTTACTCAATTTCATATCTGCATGCGTTTCAATCATTACGTTATTTACGCTGCGCGCTGTGTGCGCTTTCTTTCAAGATTGTATTATGAGAGCACTTCGTTTTTTTCACATCGTAGTGAAAACGAACGCAAGTTTTTTCTGTATTTGCCTTATCTTACTCATATGAGAATGCAACTAGCACGCAAAAACCTGAAACAGGTTGCTTGCGAAGAATTATGTGCTGATGGTAAAAAATATTGTGTGTTCATTGAATTTAAAAGCAGAGATGAATGTGATGCATGCGTGAGGTGAGTGTATATCCATGAATATACTTCGTTTTCACTTGAATTAGTAGGAAATGGAAAAGAAGCTAATGAATGTTCCTCAGAGTGGCTCTGAGTGAGGGTGACTAGTGACTTGGACATTGGAAGGCAACGTTACCCATCTGTCTACGTCCACATTATATATGCATGCATGTCAGACTAACATAAACTGATTTCGCAATTCGTTCAATTCAATTCGAATTTGTGTGACTCATCTCACTTCAGGGTTTTCAAGCATTGATGTATGCATGCACGGACAACCGGCCCAGTATAACAAATAGAATCTTTCTCCTTTCCGTATACTACTTACTCCACTCGGCACTCCACTCCACTTTTACTCGTGTGCGTTGTCGTTTCCTCTATCCCTTCATGCAAACGTTCAAAGCCTCCCTCAACTCCTTGGATTGTGCGTGAGAAATGTGCCAATCTTGCTTTCGGTGAGTAGAGTTCAGTGTCCATTAGTAGTAGCTAGCTTGCTGAGGTGATAAATTCGCAGGTTTTATTCGCTGCTTCTCGTTCCGATAAAAGTTCGCAATCTGGAAAGAACTCGATAGACTCCGTGTAGTCAAGTCAGTCACTGGGACACGACAAAACATCAAATGACAAAACATTGTGAACAAAGTGTAAAAGAAAATGCGTTTGCAGACATATTCAGAAAGCCAACTACGCGGAGAGGTATTGTGACACTGTTCATGTTCTGTGCATAATACCTTGAACAATGCGTACAGCTCCCGGAAAATTATGCAAATCTCTAGAAAACTCAAAAACGAAAATGCACTGTTGAATTGGTGTTGATTATTTGTGGACGAATTTGTTTTCTTAGGTTGGAATTTTTGCATTAAAATATGGAAAATTATTTTCAAATTGTGACTTCGTGTTGGTTGACAAAATGTTAATACGTTCTCCATGATTTGAATCTACATAATAAGTGAGGATTTAAATGTGATGAGTGCCTATACCGCGTACATTTTAATCCAAACTTACTATACAATGCCTACATCTCCATTTACTCCGAGTGCGCGTCACTTATTTTTTTAACGGGAGAAAAACGTTTGAACGTGGCAACAACGTGGGCAAAGTGCAAATAAATTCCTGCTTTCTTGAAGTAAACCTGCTACGTAAGGGTAATTAAAATTTCTAATAGATTATGGATGTGTAATGTGTACTGCAGTGCACATTTTTTGTGGAATTATATCTGCTGCTAGGAATAGAATTAAAAAGTTACGTAGCCGCATGCATTCATAATTAGGTTCGCTGTTTGGTTTTCTTTTAATACTTTTGAAATACAAAAAATCATCGTGAAGGGAAAGGTATCGCGATATATCGTTTGTGTGTTTATTATGTATTATGCTGGCTGGGTGTTTCATCATTTTCACATTCAAGAGTCTTTGCAGCCCGTTCACAGTCGCCGTTGCTTACTACATAATTTAGTCAGAAAAATTAAAAATATGCAAATCTCTCAGTAAACCTTTTGGTTGTTTGCTGGTCAAAGTCAACAAAACTATATATCATTGCTTGTATGCCGGATGGAGATGTCAGTGCCATTCTGAAAAGAATTGCTCCTGGAGTTCACAGAAGAAATCTATTGATATAATATTTTCAAATCCAGGATTTTTCCCTGTGATTATTTTCCTTGTTACCTTGTTTCGACCTTCAGTTTTTCAACAAAGCTACATGGTGAACATTCTCCAATTCTCCATAATACACACAGCTTTCATGCAAATTACCACACCTGACTCTTTCGCTTTGGTCTGCCTCTGCCCACCTCAATTTAACATTTTGACACATGGCATGCCATGGTCCTTTAGTCATGGCCATTGCATTGTGCAACAACGTATTTACCATATTAGCATGCATACGCGTAAGTCTACACAGAAAACATCTTTCGAAGACGAGAGAATTCCTATTTTTTCAATGGAGGCTTTTGTGGGTATAGCTGTAGGTTGATCAATGAAAACTTTCGAAACAAGTCGAACATCAAAACCTTTACTTCAAAACCAAGTTTCTGAAATACGACAGACATTGATATTAGTACCGAGTACCGACGCCGAGCAGAGACTGGACCGGACTGGAGTACTGTGAACTGTGGCTTTATTTTAGAATTCCCAATCCTACTATATTAATGCTCATTGCCCACTGCCGAACTAACTGTCCGTTCAGCAGAATTATATTATTAAAACAGCAATAAGGCGCATCTCTGCTCTGTAAGGAGCAGCGTTTTGATTTAGGTCGAGGACGGACTTTCGCTAAAAATTTCATCAACAACAGTGGAAACTACAGAGTGTGTTCCGTCCTATCCTGAGATTCATAACGTCAAGTCAACGCCAAAATATTAACACCTAAACCATAACAAACGGATAACTAGACATCTTGAGAATATTTTGTTGACCACCTGTAAAAGCTTGCCATTACACATTACCGGTAATTTTGGGCTTTGAAGTTTTCAAACAAGCAAAGGGAGAGAGGGAACTAAACGACCACGACTTCCACGATAAAAAAGTAACCACAGTCAAGAAGAAAACCACAACCAGAGGCGTGCTTGCAAAAGTTACGAGAGGAGTAATCCCAAAGTACGATTCAAAATTTCGAGCTGGCAGATCATAAGCCTTCAAGATGGATATAGCAACGTCAATGGTGAAGTATTGCCTCTGTCTTTTCAATTTCGTGTTCGTGGTAAGTCAAATACACTTTTTTATTATACTTGTCACATTGTCACTTAATTACACGCTTATTAAATTATCATGAAATTTTCTGAACATGATTCCTGTTGTAGATTTTGGCATCAAACTGCTATTTCAATATTTTGTTTTTAACTTTTCATATAAATAGTACCAGCAGTAGAGTCTGTCAGTGTGTTAATAACAATGCTACAATTCTTGAATCGTGTATCTTTTACTGTGTGCGGGCGGAAGTGATAGGAAATTGTCTCTTGTAATTACCTTTATAAAGAGAAAGCGTTTACCACTAGCAGCAGCGTTCACGTGGGGGAAACCATGAATGTAAAAAAATTAGCTGTATCTTTATTCAATTTTAATAGCAGCACTGAACGCTATCACATGAGTCAATATACATATTACATGTATCCAATTTATTTACCCAATGCAATGCCATCATGTCCAACCACACAGCTCATTTCTGACCGAGTTTTAATTTTGGGGGAAGCTCATACTCGGTCTGTGATGGAAGGGCGTTCACCTTTTGTGTTTACAAACTTCGGAGGCATTTTGGGCAAAGTACAAATTTCACGAGCAAAGGACAGGGCATGGTTGCAGTTGCGACTGAAATAAAATAAAATACGCAGCAATATATATTTTTTGGTCCTAAGTTTGAGCTAGTATGTACATGTTCACTTCGGCTAATATAAAAAATGTGTACACGCAAAAAAGTACGTGAATTGCTGAATACACATCGATAAAAGCACAATAACAAGGAAACATGCGTACAATTTTTTGCATCACTCTGAGCCGACTGATCCTTCTTTGATGAATTAGAGACAGAAAAAAAGTCCACCCACACACAATGTGCACATACGTAAGCTCACTGGGATACTTGTGTAGTGAAAGTATTTAGGCACATAGTAATATAGATTTAGGTTTGCTGAGTTTGCTCCTTAGCCGTTTGCAATAATAAAAATAACGTACCTGCATATCGTCGATTTAATAAGTATTGGTGGAGGAGACGAAGGTATAGTATCGATCGTTGCTGTTAGAGCCGTTAGGGGAGGTGGAGTAACGTTTTAGGATTGTCATTTTTCAAGCACGCACATTACGCATATTTTAGCAGGACAGCATATGGAACTTGAATTTCTTATCGCATACCGTAATCCAATGTTTATGTTTTGTTTTGGAATAAGCATTTGCAAAAGCAGGTGAAAGTCGTTATGGCCTGACCGGAGAAAAAAATTGCATGCTTTCACCAGATTGTGCAGTTGGACAGGCAGGGTGCAACTATACAGAATAAGTACTTTTGTGTGTGAAATGAAAGTTTGAAAAAACTTTATTGAGCTTTTATTCGCGATGTATGTAGAGTAAAGACGAAGAATAGGATTGTGTGGAATGCCGTGCGTGCTTGTGATATTTCCGTTTTAGATTACGTTGAGTGCATGTTTTGGTTGTTCTGAATGTTGAAGTTGAAAGGGGTTGTCTGGCTATATTTCATATGGAACCGGGTTTCATTCAGGTGGATTGCATATCAAAAGCTAACACGTTTCAGTAAGATAATAATACATACATATTATTCAGAGTACATAAATGGGTGTATAACAGCTCAGAGCTCAGTATTGTCATTTTCATCATCTTCCAACTACATATTCTTCGGAGAATTAGCGCTGTCCTTATCACTCTCATTCTACATTATTAGAGAATATTATTTTATCTCATAGTGAGTTATAAGAAAGAAACAGTCCTCAGTCCATTTATATGTAAAATTAAAATGTTCGTACCTGAATGTTAATCATTTGACATTCTACTTTCCAGATCGCTGGTATAGCCCTACTTGGATTCGGAATATGGCTGGCAGCTGATTATTCGTCCGTTGTGACTCTTTTGAAATTTGCCGATCATGACACAATCAGAGTAAGTTGGAGCTATTGAAGTTACACTCTGACATTATGTAAAAGATCATTATGTACAGTGCATTAGAGTAAAACTTCCTTTATAACAATGTCAAATCTAGGAATATGGCTCGGCAACCTTGATTGAGCAGCTTGGATATGTCCTGATCGCTCTGGGTGCTTTCATCTTTTTGATCAGCTTTCTCGGATACTGTGGCACCATCAAGGAATCCCGAATCCTCCTTGGCGCTGTAAGTAAAATTGAAGCAGGTTTTTTTCAAGGTGCTAATAAATATGAACAAAATAATAATATTTGTCATTTTCATTATAGTATGCCTTCTTCCTGAGTTTGATCTTCATCTTGGAGATCGTGTTAGTCATTCTAGTGGCCGTTCATCGCCAGGAGGTTAGCTAAGCAAACTAATTATGTTTTTGCAGAAATTGTGTGCGTTGTGTTAGTTGATGAATAGCAAACTGACTCCTTTTTCGTTGTTTATCTATTAGGTTGAGATCGAAAGCCGTGGCATCCTTGTCGACAGTATTCAACGGTTCTACACTACCAGAGAGAAAGCTAATGTATTTACCGTAACAATGGACATTGCAATGGCTCAGGTAAAATAAATTGTTTATGAGACCCAATACCGTTAGACATTTCAATCGAATGGCGAATTGTTAAATTTGCTCTTTACGTATAAAAGGGAAAATGCTGCGGAGTGAACAACTTCAGTGACTTCAACACGGCAACGCAGTTCCAGGCTAACAAAACGCAGGATCAAGTTATTCCCATCGCTTGTTGCAAGCTTGCAGGAAACCCGTTGAATTTCAAACCAGAGGATTCCAGTTGTATTACAAATCCTACGAAGGATAATTCAAACTTTCAGCAGGTACTGAATTGAATTATAACGTTACTATCAATGACGTATTTTTAAACAAAGGGGCATCTAATGTTAACATGTTTTATGTCATGCTTCTGTAGGGCTGCTTTGATTCACTCATTCAAGCACTTTCCGATAACTTCAATATGGCTATTGTTGCTGGCGTCGTTGTGGCGCTGATGCAGATAATCGCGGTGGTATTTGCTATATGTGTCTACAAGGCAGCTTATTATGACTACAAATGATCCTGTCATTACCACTCAACACTTGCCCAGTGATGATTAAGCTACTAAAAGTACCATGAAAATTTTGAGGAAAAGGATGCCAAATATTGGCGATTTCGTTCTGTTCATCGTTTAGTTTCAATTGGTGTATATGATTGTAGATTAATAACTGTATCAAATTGATTGGTTAGTTTGTTGTACTAAATTAATTGAAAGTTGTCAGAGTAAGCTATATTAAACTTTATTAAATGTTACTTTTCTTTGTTGTTTTTCTCTTGCTATTACTGTGTGAATGAGAAAATGTGAGTCTCGAGTAATTTCTGTCTAATTGAGATATGATATTGTGCGTAATGTAGTACAAGCGTATGAACCTCATTTTTGTAAATAGAAACTTTAATTATTTTTTGTCTGAAGTATCCGCATTAATCTCGCGTTCGTATCAATTCTGTCTACACGGTATGCAAATTATTACAAATACTATATAAGGTAGGTGGTAACAGTATTTATGGTTCGTTGAAATGGTAGCAATTCACAGTTGAAATTATGTATGGATTAACTTGGAAAATCATTCCAAAGGTTAACATTCATTATTATTATTAAATTGTTTTGATACTACTGCTGCTATCGATATCATTTATGATGTAATACTGTCTTAAGTTGTACTGCCACTCTCCATTCGAATTGCCCACAGACAATCCATTTATGTAAAATTCCTGTATAGTAAAGTTAAGGATTAGTAGAATTAGATGGTAGTATAATTGATTACTTTGCGACTGTTAGTATTAGCAATTACTCGTGTGTCGTTTCTTGTACTACTACATTGCAGTATGGAAAGGAAACTGGTAGTAGTCTTCTACGAATGGACAAAATTGGAAAATGAAAAGTAACTGGTTTTATCCGTGATTGTGTATTTTAAATCACTTAATTCATCTGTTAGAAGATTTTGAGTTTGGAATATTTTTTGTTTGTTTTGGCTGTTGAAAGTTGATGCTTGGTGAAAATATTTGATGCTATATAAGGTAGCCTCTGTCCGTCATCTCATTTCCAAATGCGTACTATCAGACGAGAATTAAGCACAAACTAGTTGTAGTATTATTTTGTTAGTCGTACGTGTTCAATAAAGTGTCAACTTGTATTAGGTATTAATAATCATGAGCCGAGTTCACATGTCCCTAATTGTAAGATGATCATTGGTTTATGATTTGGTAAACCAAAAAATGGAGCAAGCTGATTACTTTATACATAAGAAGAATTTAGATACTAGACTCTCAGACTTACATAAAATGCTGATTAAGTATTTGCTTCATTTGTAAATGCTTAAAATGAAAGTTGATAGATTACACTTATACTCTTTATTTAATCGATTCACAAGTACATTATAAGTAACTAATTAAGCTAAATGATTTTTCAAATATTCCGAGCTATTCGCGTTTTGTATGACGTTAATTCTATAGTTGTCCTTCTGAGCAAAATTTTTGAGAAAACCTTAATTAGTAAATAAATAAACCTTTTGACATTCCCGTTTAATCATTATTGTGCAATGTTTTAAATGCAAATTGTTCTCATTAATAATAGTACTTGTTAACTGCAATCAGTTGGTTTTAAATACACACGTTAAAGTTTAAATTATTTTTTAAAAGTGTGGGCTTACAATGCGTAGAAAGAATGGAAGCATTAGATGTGCACATTCCAACAAAATTCCTATCAACGAATAAATTTTTTAGATACATAAAGCCCTTCAGGTAAATTAGATGCTTAGTGAAGTGTCCACTTCACTGTCGTCAAAGGTTGAATCCAGATATAGATGATATAACCCACAACCACTACTTGTAAGAGTAAAGAAATCAGAATTGTGAAAGATTATCCTATGCAATATAAGGAAAGTGATGTACAAACTACGCCGTAATCCTGAGAAGGGGAAAGGAAAAGCAATGATGAAACGTGATGAATAGTCAGAGCCATGATATCCAAGGCGAAATAAGATTTTGCTATCTTATCACGTTCAATTTTTTCAGGAGATCTCTCCTAAAACGGAGTTGACAGGATGGGGGAAGGAGAAAGCTAATAGGACAAAATTTCATACGCTACGATACAGCACACCCATCTCAAATCTTGATTCTAAAACACATAATCTGAAGATGCTTGATGCATACCAATAATCTCTTAGATGATAGTGTACACAAAATCACAAAAATAATCTATCAAAAAATATCTTCTATGATGATGAAACACAAAGAGATGCGTTTTGAACCAAACTGAGCAACCATTTTCCCACAAAACAATCTAATATCCCAATGTTATTAAAGAACAAACACATCATCATATTTCTGATAATATTCCCAATTACGTAAACACAATTTCGAATAACTGTCCGGAAAACCGTTTTATGGTATGGGTAATTGCATCAAGTCTCGTTGTGTTGTTATATAAAAAGCTAATTTCACCATTCCGGGGACAGGACCGTGCTTACGTCAAGAGGCAATCATCAATATTAGGTTGGAGCTCCTAAGCTCACATTCATTTTCTTTCCTTGAAGAAAGTATGTACCCGCTATATAGATAATCAAACATTACTTGGCTTCGTCCCTCTCCAGTTTCATGCCTAGCTTAAAGCATACCTAGCTTCCAGGTTTTTTAATGGTTTCATGGTTGAGGAAACTATTTTCTATTTACACAGTCGACTTATCATCATCATAATCAACCATAACATAATGTAATTTGTAATGTGGAAACTTCAGAATTGTCAAGGGAGAAAGACTCATTGAAGCTTTCCAATAATGTGGAAGATTACACAAGTTGCTTGGGAAAACTAGATGGAATACGACGGTACATAATAGCTGGAGACAAAGTTTATCGGGAGAAAACTCGAGTCCGTTTTTTAAGGGCTTGCTTGCAATGTTTCTCATCAGTCATGAACCATGTGATACAAACCTACTTTCAGTTTCATTATCTAAATTGTAGAAAATTATGTTCCGCAGTAACTTTTGAAATTCAAAAAAATTCTTGGCTCTAATGGACGTTTTTGTGCTATCATCTGAATTTCATCATTAAAAGTTCACAAGTTAAAAAACTAAAGTACGAAGGTGTAACAAGAAGAAGTCCAGTGCAGATTTGATCGCTGAAGTTTATTTCTTTCCTCCAACTTTAGGTTCAGAATAGGACCCAAGTAGGTATTTTTACTGGAACAAAAAGGTGTGCATCCTGCTTATCTATTATAGCTACAAGGTGGATCTGTCATTGTCAGAATGTACGCCAGTCACGTCGTAAATAATTCGAATCTGTTTCCCCAAGGATGCCATTTTCCCGAAATTCATGCGAAGGGGTTTTACTAGACCTTTTGACTTTTCCAACAACACGTTGTGCGAAGAGAAAGTGCATAGAAGTGAAAAGAGAAGGAGACTCATCAACATCCAAATTTTGGATTTTAACATGCTTCCCACATGCTTACCCATTTCTCTGCACTTCACTGCATTCATCGTTTCACATCGAAAAACAAGTTGAGCTGGGGAGACAGCGAACTTGAACTCAATTGTAGTTACGCATTTATTTAAGCTAATGTACACAGCACACATGCAGACGAGATAAAGAAGAGTAAATGCACACATATCACCAGAGGAGTTCAAGGCTGCATTCATAAAATAACAGCGCTATCTCCATTTGTTCTGTTTACGGAAATATATGAGTATTGAGTGGTAATACGTAAGGGGAAAGAGCTCCGTGATATCCACGACTTCCAGGACGTTGAATAACAAAGGGAAAATGTTCCACCGTTCCCATTTATGTTTTCCTATCAAGTTCATGAAGTGATGATGTTCGTATTCCATTCTATTTATTCAATTCCCAAGACTCCTCTCTTGTTCGAATGTATGAGGCTCTGCCAAATAATCCTTTGGTGAGGCATACCAAGGAGCAGGCACAGACAGAGGTATAACTCACGAAGACTAATCCTTACTTGATCTGCATCCTTGGTCACTCACTGAACTTCAGAATTTGAAGGAGAATATGGATAAAAACTACGCATCCTATTAAGAAAGAAAACAATCTTAAACAAGGCCACACTCCAACCACATATCCTAGACTTTTTCTTGAGGCGACAAAATACAAAAGGGAGTTAGATTTTCATGATAAGATAAGCTTACGTTGATAAGGCAATGTTGTTGCGAACAAAAAAGATCGCAACAAGGCTTCGCCTAAGTATGCACTCTGGCAGCTATCCGCGACCTTGTCGCTTATCTAACTCGAAAACGCGTGGTCGGATTTTGTTCATTCCAAAAGGGATTACAAATCTACGGTTGCGATTGACAAAACGGAAGCTTCAAATGACGACTAAAGTATTTTCCCAAGCTTCCAGATCAAATTTAATGCCTAAAAAATCGCTTTTTTAATGTAAATTGAGAATAGCTAAAAATCCA
>JAHZNF010003104.1:0-10847 GCA_027744215.1 Troglopedetes dispersus | reverse complement strand
ATATGATTAAAGTAAAAGTTAGATAAGCGCTAATAATGTAATCTTAATTAATTAATTAATTAATGTAAGGATATATTTGCGCTAATGACAATTTTATCCGGCCATAGAAGTTACGTTCAGGTTGAGTGAGGTTGGATGGGGAGGTGAGACAAAATTGTTTAATAAGCATGCAAAACTACAGTGCTTTGAAATCAAATCACTGATAAGATTCCATGTTATTTTGAGATCCGCTGTAGCTCCTACGTGGTTATTTTTGTGATAATTTTTTGACGAGCTTTCGAATGGTGCAAGAATTATTATAGTTGTTGCTAATTTTTTACAACAAAGTAAAAGAATTTTTGGTTTTCCTCCTCAAAACTTTCCGACTCGACTGTCCAAGCAAACTCCCAAGAAAGCTTCATATTTTTTTTGGAATCCATGACTTGAAAAAAAGTGCAGCAACAAAACAAATTTCAGGGTCAACCATGAATCATAACTGAATTTTATTCTTTTTTATCGTCACAATTTAAAAACACACGGGCAATATTCGTTTTTAATTAATGTAATACAGTAAATTGCTAAATTATATCATTATTGTTTCTCTTGTATTTTTTTGCACTCGTGTGGTTAGCATCATCATCATCAAAGTACGGATGTACGGCACGCACAAAAAAAAACACGCATTCTTCTGTTTGCATCCGTTTCTTTTTTTTGTCAAAAAAATTTATAATTGTACAGGTAAATACGGAAAACGACTACAAAAGACATTCAATCACACACGCATTAATCTACTCCACAACACACGGCATAAAATACACTTACAAATGTACTTAAAATTGTCATTAGCGCAAATATATCCTTACATTAATTAATTAATTAATTAAGATTACATTATTAGCGCTTATCTAACTTTTACTTTAATCATATCATTTCAGTCAAAAAAGGCACAAAAACACTTTTTTTCTTTATTCAAACGGCTTCCCCAGGAAAAAAGTTCCCATTTGAAATCTTCTTCTTCTCAGCCGTCGCAACTCAAAAAAAAACGGTTATCATCATTTCTGTTTTTCAGGAGATTGTCTCACCACAAACAATAATAATCTCTGCATATTACAATATTTATACTTTGTATGTATGGTTTGGTTAATAATATGCATTTTAACAAATAAAATGGACATAAAAATTGATCGATTATTTTTTTCAACATGAACAATGATCATGATTGATAAGACGTTGTTTTCTTTTTAAAAAAGAGTATAATTTTTACAAATAGTATGGTCAATGTAGTAAAAAAAAAGACACACATTTTTTTAAGGTACTTATTTTTTAAACCGTAAAAAGTAGGAATGTTTTCCCGCCAAATTACTATATAGATATTATATAATAATAATATTATTATAAATATATAGTTTTTGTCTTGTCTTCTTCTTCTTTTTTTTTGTAAAAAATCTTGGGTAATATTTTTTTTCTTGCGGGAAATTTCAATTACTTAAATCATTTAAAGTAGTTACTATCAGAGTAAACATTTTAATTTGTGGGCTGCACAACAATTGCGCTCAATGTAGGGAGAGGAACAATACTTGTAACCGTAGCGGGACAGGAAGTCTCTGCAATTGTAGCCTCCCCCAATTCGATTCACACGGTCCTGGCATTGCTCCCGTTGGCTGAAGGTGGCCCCTTCATGATTCTTGTTGTTGTTGTTGTGTGCATTATTATTATTATTCCTATTGTTGCTGTTCCCACTGCTCTGAGCTCCCCGCGATACATTACTAATAGCTCCGGGTTTCTTATAATTATTTGAATTATTAGAATTAGTAGTCCTACTATCACTAGATTTGCCTCCTGTAAAACAAACAAACAAAAATACAAAAAAAGAACGTATTAGTTTCAAACATCTTCATCAAATAACTTGACACATAAACTTATTTATGTGGCAATAAATATCAAACCAAAAAAAAATTAAACCCGGTCCAGTAAAAAAATAATCTTAAGTCATGCAAAAAAAAACAAAAATGGTATTCATGCAGGTAAAAAATAAATAAATATGTTTTTATGCTTAATTCGTTCCAGCAAAAGGAGTTTTCTTATTTGCAGTTTGCTCTTTTTTTTCTTGGAAATTCCAAGTAGAGTGGCGATAAGTGATAAGAAATGAAAGGTTAATAGAGAAGGTGCTTCCTCTCCTTCCTAAAAAAAGTGTGCAGTGTGTGCATGCGATGCGAATATGATAGAAGAAGGAAGAAGAGACACGAAAGAAGTTGAAAGTGAAAAGAGTAAAGGCAAAGTTGCTTTGCAAATTAATACTTTGGTCGGTCAGAGGATTTTTATCTTTGGATCTGAAAGATCGCCTGTTATTGTTTGCCAATGCGGAGCTTGTGGATGACGGTTTGGAGGATGAGCTTGTTGCTGCGGGTCTTTTCGTTGTTGTTGCTTTTGCTGTTTTCGGAGTAGTCTTTTTCGTGGTCGTTCTTGACGCTTGTGTTTTCGAGGTGGCGACCTGCTTCGGCTTGCGGGTTGTTGAGGTTCTTGCGGTCGTCGTTGACACGACTGACCTGTCCACACACAGTTACATCATGTACAAGACAAGATCCCACATTATAATACAAATTTTATTATTTATGTACATCACATTTTCCCAAATTAATCAAACACTCTTTTGGGTTAATAAAAAAACTTTTTGGTTATTCAAATCTTTTGCTCAACATTTTATAAAATTTTAAATGTCTTACATATTAGTTTCCGTTTTTTAGCTTGCGAGTCAGTCTCCGTTAGTTAAATTAGTACTAGCGACTTAAAACAACCTACAAACTACATTGCAAATGGTGCTTCAATTCTTAAGGTGCTCCATAAATGTTAACTCAAACCAGGTGGTAATCAACAATTTACATGTCTATGATGTATTATTTACAGTTTCCTATTTACAAACGAGTACGACTTAACCTTAAATGACTGACATTCATTATATTTGTTAAAAAAATTCATTCCATGCAAACTACGGTAAGTAAGTAAATGTAACATTTTATAAAATTGTAAATGTCTTACATATTAGTTTCCGTTTTTTAGCTTGCGAGTCAGTCTCCGTTAGTTAAATTAGTACTAGCGACTTAAAAAAACAATCTACAAACTATATTGCAAATGGTGCTTCAATTTTTAAGGTGCTCCATGAATGTTAACTCAAACCAGGTGGTAATCAACAATTTACATGTCTATGATGTATTATTTACAGTTTCCTATTTACACACGAGTACGACTTAACCTTAAATGACTGACATTCATTATACTATTTGTTAAAAAAATTCATTCCATGCAAACTACGGTAAGTAAGTAAATGTTAAACTTTGTTACAAATCATCTAAGTTGGGTAACAATCGTAATTAATATGTTAGAAGCTTTTCATGTCATCAAACAAGTAACAAAAATGTTAAATTAGCTACATTATAAAGTATTCTACAAAAATAAACTCTCATGCAGGTCAGTATTTTAGAGTTGCAAAAATCCAGATTATCCTTGTTACTCCTGATGAGGCAATTATACTTTTTCCCCACTATTTTTTCTTGGAGACCACGCACAACACCACTCAGATTTTATTTTGCATTGGACATTCCCCGTCAGGCAATCAATCACATCAAATCCCCCATAAAAAAAGTCATGCGTCATCATGCAACTTTGTTGTTAATACATTTGTTAAGATTTTGTCGGTAAAAGCATAACAGGGTTAATGGTTCACTTTTAATTTTGGGTTTCATTCTTTTTTTTAGAGAGAGAGAGAGGAAAAGAGCAAACAGGTCGGTCATGCACACACACATTTTTTTTCAGGCAAAACAATTTATGTTACACATCCACCATTTCTTTTATTTGTATCCTTCAAGCCGGCATCACGCACACTCTATTCATTTCATATTATTTATGCGTCATCAATCATTCATGCCTTTCTCAAACGAACTCAATTGTTTGACAGGTTGATCAGGAATTGCTAATAAAAATTAATCAGGTGATTCCACAAAGAGTACCGTGCAGCAGTGCAACAAAAATTTACGACGATAAGTAGGTATGCAATCTTTATAAAATGTCTGTTCAAATGATTATCCGAGCAATTAACTGTCAACAACCATTTATAGATAGATTCCGCCTTATTTTTTCCATTATTACATACCATCATCTGACATGATAAGATGTTGAGGTGACACACGAAACAAAAATTAACCAATGAATTTTTTGCCCGACTTACGATGACGTTGGGAAGGCAAAGGACGAGCTCTTTCCATAGACATCTCCTCGAACAACTGCAGGCGTGATTTGCGAGTAGTCGGGAATAATGTTCTCGTGCTCGAACACGCACCTTCCGCTAACACAGTGCTGCTGGGTGGATGCAAGCAAAAAAAAGTAAAAAAAAGCTTGTCATTAACATGCCCTTCTTCAATCAAGATCAAATTCATTTTATAAATCATATCAATTTCCTATTTACATGGCCATCTCCACAAGGAGATCCTTCTGCGGCGGGTCTGTACGCTACACAGTAGCCGGACGTGGCGTCGAAACAGAATAGTTGGGCACACACACGATCATCTTTCTGTAAATTTTTTTTAAGTGAATAAAAAAACAAAACTCAAATTAGATGCTTGCTTGCTACGAGAGAAGTTTAGTTTTATTTTGTGGTTTTCTTAAATCTAGGGACTCACAAAGCAGGCGGAAGTTCCTCTGTCTTTCCGACATTGAGCGTCCAAACTGAGTAACTTTCCTGGTAAAACTCTTGGCAAGGAACTGTCCTCGTGTGGTGAGTTGTACAAACATGTGGCTGTGTCCCCACTGCAATGAAAAAAAATAAATAAATACCATAATTGCAATTTTATTCTTATTTTATGTGCACAGTTGAGATAGACAATTATGGGAAAAAATTGTTTACTTTAAGAAATGGTGGAATTGGGCAATGGAGCAAGCAGACCATTGGAAACCCCTCTCGGTATGACGAAGATCACTCATAATGTAACCATCTTCCCAGCGACACTTTTGCGCGCCTGGGCCACCCAAGTAGCTTGGAGCTGGAGAACCATCATGGACACATCCCAATCTAGACGAAGGCAACAATTAAAGTGAAACTCACTCTTGCTTCGTCTTCGACAAAAAGCTTCCTGGAATCATGCAAACTTTAGTGGAGTCACTTACAAATGACCGACTTCATGAGCCGCAACAATAATTCCTGAGAAGCCTCCTGTGTCCTCCACAATTGCTACAGAATTTACTTTCTCCAGTCGTTTGTTCACAACACAGGCTCCGCCAACGTAGGCAAAACCTAGAGACGTTGTCATTTTTAACCAGTTGAGTTAGAATTATGCCTTTCCAAATTATCACCAATTTTGCAAAAATCTTTTTTTAAAAAAAGCAGAGAAATTATTAGTGAGACATAATGTACAAGCATAAAAAGCGGTTTTAGGGATGAGCTGGCTAAGTAAAAAAAGGTTAGTTTTAAAAAATTGAAATCGAAGCTCACAGCACAATATTAGTTTTTTTTCCTAATTTCTAGATAAATTTTGTACAAGAATTTTAAAAAGACGAACTACTAAAACATGCATTTGTGTTTAATGTTCCACTTCATAAATTCATTTGAGGTTCCTGAAGCCAAACTCGAAGTAGGTTTACAAGAAAAATTCCAGATTAGCATGCTTCATTGCTTAACAAAATTCTTATCTGTTTCCAATTAAAGTTAACCAAAAGTATTGCGAAGTCAATCTATCCATGAAAGGTTGGTTATCCTCTCTTGCATTTCTTGTCGTGCGCATGCAAAGGTTGAAACGCGTACAAAATTAGTTCTTCGTAAAAACCTAACCTCGATTACTTCACATCCATTCCTTCGAAAAATAATAGCAAATAAATTGCAAGACTGCATTAGCACATTCCAAGACTGAAAAATAAGTTTTTTTTCTACCGGATAAGCCTGCACAATGGAAATAACTGGAAAAGAGAAGTTAAATAAATAAATAATTTTTGGATACGCCAATCAAAGGTATTTACTTCTACATAGAAGGGAATTATTGAGACACAAATTTCTGGATCTTGTCAGCATTGCAATAAAACTTCTAAAGACATTCCGCGCATTTACGTCAGCAACGAATAATAAATAAAGGAGGAAATATAGCTCATGTTTTGTTGTGGTGTGGGCAAAAAAAAATTTCTGAAGAACATAGGAAAGCAGTGAAATAACTCAAATCTACTACAACAACTTGCAACAACTGTGTTTTTGTGTTTTGTTTCAACTCTTTTGTTCTTTTACCTGCAGTGCCGCGATTACAAATGTCGTTTGCAAACTGCCTTCGACACATGTCTAATCTGTAAGACAATTAAAGATTAGTAGAAATATACACAACGAAAGACAGCCACCCAGTGACCGAATTCCTGGATTATTATTAATTTCTTGAATATAATATTTTTGATTAGTTTGTCCAGAGTTTAGTCACAACAACAGCACACTTTTATTCACAATTACACCTTGATAAGCTCGATGAATTCCTGAGCACCCAAAAAAAACACAAAAATATTTTATGCACATCTCTATTTGTGGTAACATTCAAGTGCTCCTAAAAATAAATTCTTGTTAGTATAAAATTGTTTCAATCCCCCTGAATTTCGTCTTTATGAACCTGTGTTTCCCCCAAAAAAACAACACCTGAAAAAAATTTTCGTCTCTAGAAATTATCTGAATTAGGTAAATTATTGTACAGCAGATTAATAGCTGTCGCACTTAACCCCTAAACCTTTTTTTTTAAAAATGAAATAAAAAGATTTAAACAAAGTTGGCTGGTGATCAATCCACATACCAGCAGTTCCCCGGCTGCATCGTCCCCCTTCTCGACGGCGACACATATCATACCTACAATTACAAGCTGTCATCTCACCGATTTTCCACACAATTTATTTATTCTTTTCCCAAGTTTACATTCTTCAAAAAGTGTAACACAACAGAGCACCACTTGGTTGGCACTTCGCTTTTCAATGAGTAAAAATAAGGCTTTTATAACAAAAACGTGTGCAGCATGTGCCTTTTACTAGGTCTTACGTGTTCTCAAAAAAAAATTATTAGCTTGCATTTCTCCTAAAATTTGGCAACCATGAATGAGTAATGCATTCTCTAAAAAACAACAGAACTCCACGATTTTTTCTACAAAATGGGTGTATATAGGCTTCTTAACATGCACAACTTTTCCTTTCGTAATAGCAGTTCAGTGAAACGTTTGTTAGAGAATGCCACAAACACAGTACACCTAGTTTTCTGTTTATTTTTTTAGCACAGTATTATTGATCTAAAAATGAATAATCACTTTTGTTTTCCAATTTCATTCAGCAATCCTAACCTACCCTCTCAGACTCATCATTGTGTTCTGTTATAGTCCTTAGACAAGATGAAATTTACAATTTTGCATGGGAATATGTGGACTAGTCAATTATTGTTTCAAGTAGGGTGGGTCTCCCCTTGTTCCTTGTTGTTCTTGCTGTGAAACATGGTTGTTCTTGTAAAAGTTCAATTGGTACATAAAATTTATGCACTCAATAAGACAATGTCTAAAAAACTAGCAGATAAGTATAATGCCACATGTAGGATTACAAGAATTGCGAATGCCCTCTCTCTTGCTCTAAAGTAAATTCTTTCCTTCCAAATTAATTTGCTTTGCATTCATTGTGTCATTTCTACCTTTTTTTTGGAGACAAGCCAAAATATAAAATGCCTAATTGGGTAGTACATAGTTGGACAAAAAATAAGTGTTTGTGTTCTGTGGTTGAAATGGATGGATTGACACTTGAGCAAGTGATTCCAAATGAAAATCTCACTTCACCAAAAAATATTATAGCTCTTCCAAGAAGAAACTTTTAAATGAAAATGGTTGTAAAAAAAAGTAAAGTACTGTAAACGATGAAAGAATGAAGTAATAATCATGTGTTGCTTGTCATAATAAAGTGTGATGAACAAAAGGTTTGAGTTATTTTCGCACTCACTTGGTGACGACAACGGCGATGTCGTAGACTGGAAGTCGTCTCTCTTGGAACAGGTACTTGCCAAGATCCGTGAGGGCGGATGCTGAAACGGTCAACAGAACAGGATTAATAACATTACTCATGTATTATCAAATTGACAATCATCTTCTGTCTTGTTGTGTATGTACTTTATGTCTAATTAAAAGTCATACGTAAGTAGAAGAGTAAACATTAGCATAACGAAGATTGCCATCAAGAAATCATTTCTTTACCTGAGTCAAGGGCATCCCTACCAACACGATTTCTTTCCAGGTACGGTGTTGCGTCACGTCCCTGCGCGTAAAATATTTACAGAATTATAACAAGATAACCATGCGCCTGACGTACATGTGAAACAGCTTGCCAACTGTGCATGTTTTGTTTTTTGGAGACTCACTCTGCGTTTATATTCAGCGTGTCGCTTGGTTCTTAGGGCACTCTTGAAAGGATCCTGGTCAGGCTCCATTAAAGCGTAGTCGGAGTGGGACGCGATGTGTTTCGCTTTGTAAATGATGTGCATTCCTTGCGTGTTGTTCTTCTCGAGTGCAGTGATGGGAATGGAGTCGTTCATTGCCGGAAATCCCTTCTTGACGACCCAGTCGTCAGCAAGCTCTTCATCCAGGAAGGCTTCGTCGTCATCTTGGGTGTTGATGTGACTTCGGACGGAGCTAGGCACGGGCTTCACCACCAAATCTGTGCCCACCATTCCATCCTACACAAGTGAGAGGAAAACAATAATAGAGTTTCATGGGTTCAAATTTTGGGATAATCTGTGTGAATGTGAAATCTTCTTACCATGAGCAAACTTCCGTCCAACTTGTCATGATGGATGAGCAGGGCAGCTTGGTTGCTCTCATCTTGATACGCTTCTCCGATGTCCTCTTCCGCTTCCTGTTGATTTCAATCAAGTTTAACAATTTTGTTATACGGATTCATTTCATAAAAACAAAAGGAACACATAGATTCATAACTCTTTCTCAATTCACATACAATTTGAATATAAATTTTAATGAAGTCCTATTTTTTAAATTAAGTAACTCTAACAAAAGGATATCATCTTCCTTGGCATTTTCAACAATGCAAAATGTCATGTCGTAATCTAATCTCCCAAAAGAATGTCATAATGTCTCTCCATTTCGTAACGCACCAATATAACTTTTTACATAATTTAATTGAAAGCAGCCACAGTTGAGCCCTGACTGCATCACGCATCATGCAAAAATCTATTGATTGCTCCACTCCCATTATTCATTAGAATTTACAAGAATATATTTTTCTCAAATGATTTTGCCATAATATAATGTCCCATTCAAAAAAAACAATAACAATTGTACCAATTAAATCTCCTGCATATCCTTCGATTCTCAATTTTTAATGATCCAAAATTGCATTCATTCATTCATTGTTCTTGTTGCACCGCGCCAAAGAGACACTTAACACCATTTCCTGTGGTGCTCGTTCATTTTAGAAGCAACGCCACTGCTTCTGAGGCAATACACCAAACAATAGGACTACCTCATTTGAGCCACTTTATTACGAGAGAGATGACATATTAGCAGCACATTGAGAAAGACAGCTCAAGTGACCCCTCCTTCTTTGTGTCGAGATGATTTAATTTATAACTTTAGCCTAATTAATTATGCGAGTTGCAACTACAAAAAATAGTTATCCAAACTGCCAACCTTAGCATACCAAAATCAAATAAAAAATCTGACATTATCAACTAAATGGGATACACATAATTATTCATATTAGCTTTCAATGCAATTTGTTCAGTTCCGTCGATGCGATGGCCAACATAACGATTTCGATAATGAGGGCACCAAAGGGCACAAATATCAAATGCACACATCCTTCCAAAATCGAACCAAACAATGTCAAAAAGGCGAGCCACAATTTTTCACGGAGGTGATCAACTATAAACGAATATAGCTTGACAAATGTTTTTATACTACTATGATGATGTTGAACAGAAATTTTGTACAAGTTCCTTCACGTCCAAAAATCACAACTTTCAGACAAATTTTCAGCGTATTTTTTACCACAGCAAAAAAAAAGGATCATGTGTGAGTGGGGAAGATGCAACTAATCGTGAATCGTCCCGCTGATCCTCATTGCAACAAAAATAAATAATGAAGTGCAGTGAGTGTGTGCACTGGCTCAAGTATGAAGAATCATGTCAGCCTTACACGAATTTTATCCATGATTCCGTTCGCCGACTCTCCGCACACGATTTTTGGTGATGATGATGAGATGAGCATGAAGACATGACGAATGGGAATTGGCAAAACAAATTGCTTTGTTGGATTACATCATAATTTGAGTACATTATCTTCTTAACTATTGTTAACTCATCGGGACAGTTCTCGAAATTATTCCCAAATCAAATATATACACATTGTAAAACCATTAACGCCATATTTACAAAGGTATCCATAATTCATTTATTTTTTTGTAGGAAAGAGTTGAAACCTTGTACTTATTGTCAATCAGCGGCGGAACTATCGCAAACATTTTTTATGAAGTACATAATACGCACGATTCCTCGTTCGAGCATAAATACCTTTGCTCATTATCTTTCCTAATTAATTCTGGTGCTGGTGATTAGTCAAATGTATAAATTCACAATTTTTGATTAATTGCTCGCTCAAGAAAAAAGAATATTATTGTTAGTGAAAAAAATTGGTTATGATACAATGATTGACGTTGATTTTGTGTGCACTTCGCACATTCGAGATGTCAAATTTCGGTTGAAAAGTTGCTTCCACTCCCCCAACTTGTGTTGTGAGAAGAGATGCACTTCAATATTATTGAATCGATAAATTCTTCGGTTGTGTTATGTTATATTCCCAATTGGTGGTACGACGACC
>JAHZNF010003103.1:0-10694 GCA_027744215.1 Troglopedetes dispersus | reverse complement strand
CCTTTAAATGACTGATTTAAATATTTATTTAAATAATACTTATATTTACGCTAAGGTCAAATATTTTAAAATCCGATGACGAGTCAACAAGACTGTGAGAATTGCACATATTTATTTAATAATGGTTGTACTTACTTTTTATGTTTTTACGTTTTATAAATACTGGACCTACTAATCAGTATTTAATAAACATTTACGTTGGATAGGTGCTTAGATATATATTAGATATTACATTGTAGAATTGTTTTCGAAGATTTCCATCCTACCGTATTTCGTAAACCTACCCAATTAATATGATATTCCCAATTCCCAAAACACCCAACTTCACAATGTTCACAAATCTATCCGGGAACAAATTGTGGAAATAACATTAATTAACAGTAGATTCTGATTTTTTTCTACTACATTACATAGAATAAAGACGATATTATTTATTATTATAATATATATATATATATGGATACTTATTAATTTAAATCCTATCCCCCGTAGGCAGTTTTGATCACGAATTTTTTTCACAGAAACCTTACTCCACCGCGCCTGTATCTTGGGTTCAGTTTCAGTCAAATTGCGTTACTTTTTATTTAAATATCAGATTCTTAACTAGTAGGTTTTAGTGGGCAGCCACCATAAATAAAGTCAATAGTTGTCGACGATTTCGTCATATAATTTATTTTTAATATATATCTTGTCACACGATTTACTTCACACCGGCAAGTTTCTCTCAATCAATCATGCATCTTCTCCCTGAGATCATTACTTGCTTGATATTTTTACTGCATATCATTGTTCTCATTTCAACCACACAAACATGCATGACACGACACATTCCGTTCACAAAAAGTTCGGAAAGATATACATCAACTGAAATCCATTAAAATTGGAACTTGAAAAAGGAGTCAAAAGATTTTTTAAAAAAATTAAAAAGTGAAAATTTCCCCCCCGAATCCATCTTTTCCAAAGTGTCATTTCTTCATAAAATCTGCTCAGTCCTCGATACCGAGTTCAACCCTTGCTTGTTCATATGTTTCTTTCTAACAGCAATCGAATTTCGATACCTAAAAGAAAACAATAAGTTAAAACACACTAAGTATTATGTACGGGGGATTACAATATTAAATACAATTGAACAAAGTAGTCATTTATATACAGTGATGTGAAATTGTCCGTTCTGAGTTCTAACATTTTCACTCGCGCGGTTGTAATAGAAAATATATATTTTTCGGTTTGAACGTATCTTAATATTGAACAATTTCTTTATATTCCGTTAACGTATTTCGTCTAATATAAGATATTTTCACCAACCACACATCGTACCGTTAGGTACATACAGCCAGTGTCTTACCATACGGCACTGAGTCAATCTCGTGATCTTGAATTATTTCTGACACACTCATTCTGCTATGTTTACATATACTTTCGCGTTTACTTTTCGGCATAATATATGTTACCGATGGGTTATAGTTGAATTCTCCCTTACAATTAATAAGTTCAGATTGTATCTATGTATATGTATCAGTTCATGTTATTTACTTGTAACATGTTCGAATGCAGATTCTAAATTTTGAAGATAAGTTTATCTTGGTCTAGGTTGCCAATCCAGGCACCCTCTTCATCGTAGCATAGTGGTGCGGTTGTTACTACCTTAATCAATAATTTGTTTAATTCAAAACAGAAGTTTAGCTCCCTACACGCAGCAAACAATAAAAACAAGAATGGCAAAACCGGGATGTGAGTGCCGTCTTACTTTCGGAAGAATCTACTGGAAATTTCTCGCAATGCTTGTCGAAGGTTGGCCGGAACTACTGATAATGTGAAAAGAATACCCAAATAGTCATCTTCCACGTATTATTCATAGATAATGATCACCTACCAGATCCATCATCACAAATAAAGATATGAAGAACTGCAAAATAGCCCACTTTAGATTTAAATTTAGTAAACGTAGCATTAACAAAATTCATCCTTCTGCCCATAATAGTGATGACCTACATATCCCCTAACCGAAACGATGAGGAGGTTACTGTTACTGACCACAAATTTTAACCAGCCTAAGACTACATTTAAATGACTTCAGTACACACAAAAACTACACATATTAATTAGGTTACAAACCACTAACAAATTTTTTCATCTCACTGAAACCTACGAACTGAATATTGAACATACATATGTATATATATAAATAGAGGATGCAGAAAGATAGGTCAAACCCGAGATTATCGAATTTGTATATAAACTATTGAATTTACATGTTGTACTTCATGAAACCTTTGTCCCTTGACCATGCCGCTTGCGGTTGAGCTGGGCCCGGGTTTGGTGGACCCTGATGTCCAGGACCTGGCCCGTCAGCACCACCCCACGCCATAAACCCAGAACTTTCGGGTCCAGGTTGTTGCGATGTAGCACCTTGCGGAGTTGGCGCATTCGCATGACCAAAACCTGAAGGATGGTTAAAGCTCTGAGGTCCTTCATTTCCTTGCTGACCCCCTTGAATGTTACCCACTAAGCCCCACCCGGCCTATAAAAGAGTAAACATTGAGTTTTGAGTAACGCTTTGTATACCAATATTTGTTTCTCAAGTCGGAATTTAATGATCACACGTTAATCACCGATTAATTAATATACCTGATTCAATGCAGCGGCAACTATTGCTGGGTTCACAGGCATACCTTAACAAATATTTTCAAATAAAAAAATTAGTTGAAAAATAACTTAATTTTGTTCAAATTAAATTATTCGCGTACCTAAATTTAGAGCACCTAACCCCATTGGATTACTTAAACCTTGTCCTTGACCCGTTCCTGCTGCACCACCTCCAAGTCCTTAAAAAACCAGGTTGACAATGTCGCATATAAAATATTCAGAGATTGATAAAAAATCCAGTCAATATTGGCAGTATGCATCCCACCTTTAAAGGAAGTGGTCTCGTTGCTAGCTCAAAATTAAAATTCATAGGTTTTTGGTTTCTTGTGGTACACATGGTAAAAATCCAGTGATAGCACATTAACCTTAAAGCGGCTACTATGTTGAGCAAGCAACGCGGCCACTTCCTTTAGGTAGACGCGTAATACTTAATACACTTACCAAGGGTTTGCAAATTCGGCATGTCCATTCCCCCTCTGCCTCCCACACCACCTCCAACAGCACTCCACCCTCCTCCTCCTTGACCATAGTGCTGACTGTATCCTCCAGTCATTTTCCCACCATCTCTAGGTGGTACACCTACGAATTCAAAATTACAATTACAAATTGGGAAACTCCTAAACACTTGGAAATTAACCTTTAAAGTACTACCTCGGTAAGGATATTGATGTCCTCCTTGATTTCTGGATGGGTCTGTTTTTGGTGCTGCATTAGAAACATGGACGGAGACACCTTTCACAAATAAGCAAACATATTTTAACAGAGTCTAAGCATGTTTTCTCAAAACTCATGATTACTTGCAAGTCCGCTCCAATTGATAAACAATATTATGGTTTCGGAATTTACCTCACCTTTCACTATATGATCCTCACCACACAAACTCTGAGCCACTTCCGCCTCCAAGAAGGTCACGAAGGCGAAAGCTTTTTTAAGGTGAAAGTAAAAAGTAATAAACAATATTTTAAACCTAATTTTTGAATTTATGGGGAATTAAATTGAGATTTGAAAGCTGAATAAATAAAGTTGACGTAGGTAGGAGAATACTAGGTACGAGTGAAAATTATAATGCAAAACTTGGTTCTTACCTCTAAAAGGTTTTGGGATAAACACATCTGTCACTTCACCGAATTTAGAAAAATATTCTCGTAAATCGTCGGCAGTAATATCTTCAGTACATCGACCAACAAACACTTTGGCGGGCACGTGAGCTTGTTGTGACTCCTATTTACCGAACAAACAGCAGAAGTTTTACATAAACTTATTACTATTACTACTACTCGAAACAATGTTAAAAACATAGTTTGCATGAAGGATAACGGTGGAATTGTGATGTGAGTGTACGAAAGCATAATACATAGATATAAGCACCGACCGACCGGGCTGACAAACTCACTGAGAATGAGAATATTAAAAAAAACCGAAAGTCTCAAATTTTTCTTGTGGCTGCTTGCAAGTAAAAACTTCCTACATACAAAACCTGACACTAGAAAAGTGCTTGTGACTTGGTCATATTATTATATAATTCCATTTTTTTGGCTATGAAGAGGATTAATTTATTCACGAAAAAATTAGTAGAAGCTTTCGTTGACTAACCGTCAACATTTTCAACTACTTGGTCATATTATATTAAATTTGTATTTTCTTTCACTAGATTGAACATGAATATGTCAGAAGATAAATTTAATCAAGAAAAAAATTCTGTGTAATCTAATGAATTCACTGGGCAATAGGCAATGTGCAAAAGTTTTTGACGAAGGTGGTTTGTGGGAACAATTCTCCTATAATGGGCAACGTCATTGCCGTTTTACTGGTCTGTATAAGATGCAGTCGTACATATCATCGTTTACAAAACAGCAAAGCAAGTTCTTTTACATGATTTAGTTTCCGGGCATACTTTTACACGAAAACATATGTGTGCACATTTTAACAAACTTCATTACCAGTTTAGCTACACATGACCGACAATCCCGACATCATGATGATCGTGCATATTGCACAACCACAATACACACCACGTGATCACACCTCTGCGCTTACTTCCTCTGTTAAAATTAACTATACACCAAAAGACAACTTACCCTTTGGGAAGACACAATAGTAGACAGTGTTCCCCCACCCGTTGTCCGGAGGGTGAAATCGACCGTCAACCAAGCGAACACCTCGTAAACTACCAGAGTCAGGATTCCTAAACTTCAAACCAGAAGCTCCAGGAAATTGGGCTTGAAGAGTAGACAACAATAACGTTCCATCTTCTGGAGGTTCCAAGAGTACAATACAAAATACAAAATAACTTACTTATTAATGAAAATCATTAAATCTGTTAGGAGGTATTATGTCATCATAAGAGTATTATTAACCATGTAATCGTAAGTGATTTTCATGTTGTACTTCAACTTTTGGTCCAAGTATCAGTTCTTATTTATTATTAATTAAAATGAATCTATTCATTAGATCAAAGTGATACATATTGTGAAGTGTGCAACATGGATATTGGGGAAGAGTTGACACCTCATACCATTCGCTGTTATCAACACAAAAACAATACCTGTCGATTCGAGCAGTGTAACAATAAAAATTATAAAGGAAGCAATAATTGTTTGACACCTCATTTCTCTTCAAGACACAAAGCGGAAACAGGACAAATGGTGTATGGAGATCGAAATCCGCCAGAAATTCGTAGACTGACGAATGCGGAGCTCTTGGATAAGGTAAGGTTTACTTTTGTTATTATTATAAGTGAAATTATAAAGAACTGTAATTTTTAAATGCTAGTCAACATCCATGTTTGCATTTTGAAAAAAAGAAATAAACAAAACAACGACTATAACTTCACTCATTACAGGTTAAAACCTACGTAGAAATAAGTGAAGATGACGAGGTTATCAATAGCGGTAACAAGACGATTGTTTACTCCGCGAATCGCAAAGTTTGCGTGTAATTCATTGACATCATCATGTTTTAAAAAAATCAGCACAATTGACCTTGACCCTGATTATTTCGTGGTACCACAACTGGGTTACCAGCAAATGAGCAAAAAAAAGTATGACTTTTTTGGGTATGAGTACGAGAAAGGCCATCTAATCGCCGCAAACTCCATGTCCGAAACTGAAGAAGACTTCCTGGATTCATTTATGCTACCCAACATTGTTCCTATGTATCGCAGTTTCAATAGAGGAATGATGAAGTCCGCAGATTCTGATATGGAACTTTTGTTTGAAAAAGGTCAATGGGACAGGATCACCAACATCATCGGTCCAATTATTAGTGAGGAGTGAGTGCAATATTTTTATTACTCAAGTGTCAAAATAATGATATGACTTTACATGAATCTCATTGAGTAATTTTTTCGTTTAGATCTAGGCTGGAGGTAGGGGGTGGTTTTATGAGTTACGTACCTACTCATATCTTTAGAGTGTCTATTCATGAAAGACAAGGCTCGCAGCAACCTCGCACTAAAGTTTTTGTATTGCCTAACGTGCAAGATCTCGATAATATCTACCGTTACCGAAGCACTGTTGCTGAAATTGAGCAGAGGAGTTCAGTAAAATTTACTGATGTTCTTGAGGGTATTCCTCTGATGTGGGTTCCTCAGCGCGCTTTCTGTGCACAATTTGCGATGAAATGAAACCTTTCTGGACAAGGTGAAATGCGAAGTTAATCAAGTGGTCCACACTCATAATTTCAAGTAATAAAACTAAGCAAGAGTGCAAATGTTGTTATCTCCTGTGATCACTTTAACATTCAAAATAATTGTTTTGTTAATGAAATTAAAATTTATGCAGGTCTGGAAAATATAGCTGTGATTTCGACTCAGCTACTGAACGTGAAGCTTTCATGCAGTCACACAAACCGTACACTTGCATATTTTGCAATGATAGTTTTCGGTTTTGGTGTAATCTCTCTTGTCATTTAAGAACACATACAAATGAAAAACCTTATTGGTGCTCAATTGGTGTATGCACTGCGGGTATGTTGATCTTCATAAAAGATAAGCATTACTTTCAACTTTTAAATCATGGCAAGTGTCATACGTTTTTTAAATATTGTGTAGAAGAGTTCACCCAGGTTTCAACCCTTGTTCAGCACCGTTTGACTCATACGGATGCGACACCTTTCGTCTGCAGCGAATGTGGAAGAGTTTTAAGTTAAGAAGGTTTTAATAAGCAGGTATTTAAAATCCTTCGTTATCATACACGCATGACGCAACCCTTCATCGCTAATACTTTCAAATTAATTTCATCTTCCGGTTTGTTTTTTTCCCTATAGGGTAGCATGAATAGACGTATTCGAAATGTCCACAAAAGAAAACTCAGCTCTCGTGTTAAAAGAGTACAGGAGATGTATGTAATAAATATAAAAATGCAATAAACCTTAAAATGTAATAAATATGTATCTACATACCTTCCAACGGTTCCTCAATTGGCTCCTCACCATCGTCTTCCGCAACTTGTAAATACGTGGACATAGTACCTAGCTACCTATCACGAGTATCAGCTAAACCGAATATTATGCAGAAACACTGTCCAAATGTGACGAAGTTTTCCCTTTCTGAACTTGGTCCTCCCAAATCTTTTTTCTTCACTGGCTGAAATTTTAATTCTCCTAAGAATTCCGGGCTGATCTCTACTTTACTGTTAGTTAGGAAAATTGCAAATTCGATTCTTGATTCTTCGACACTGTGTATTCCTATTTCTGATTCTATTACATTAGTAACAAAGTGTATACGAGGTTCAATAAACTATTAATTATTCAAATACCGTTCGCCCAAATAACTAAAATTAACATGTGAAACAAACATTTAAACCTTTTTCGACAATATTTTTTGTTTCATGTATCATACTTAGCATACAATAGTGCGAGCGAGCAGTCTACCGCTTGAAAAATCTGCAACTACAACAAACTTCCAAAACTGAAAATAATGCAATAGGTAATTTGCAATTCCAACATAAAAGCTGCGAGTGGTACAAATTGAAGAAATGAAATCTTCAGAGGCTCGGTAAGTGAACGCTGCTATTACATATAATACGAAGAAAATTATCTTAACATTCTTGAGGTGTAATCATTATAATTTACATACAAGACAGAGCAAAACACTTTTTTAGTTTAAATATTGTATAAACTACGCTCAATATTCTTAAATATTTTTAACAAGTAGTTTTATCGAATATGACGCAAATATGATGAAATATAACAATTACAACCTCCATTTGATACACGTGGTAGTAGTGGTAAATCAAAAATAAATGCGAAATTTACAACAATTAAAATTAGCATAAGGTAAATAACACACTCAATCTTGAATCGTAACAGCTTCAGCACTTTCAAAAGTGTAACTCACTCACACTATACAACACACATCCAGTCACCCACCGTTCATACTAACAATATACATAGTTGTGCCTCAACGAAAGGGCTGTATATACATCATTTAGCGCCATTAGCGTTCCTAACATTACCGATTGTTGATAATAATTAAAAATGGCTCCATAATGTTCAGTTTACACATTTCAAAGACTAGCCACATATGTAGTTAAAGAAAGTATGCTTAACAAAAGGAAGACTCTCCAGTGTAAATCCTAACGACGAATTTCACAAACTCCTCGTTTCTTATTTCACCTTTATAGATTTACACTTTATACTCAGCGTCCACGTGGTGGTTGTTTACATGAGCAAGAAATAACGATTCAGCTCAGCTCCAGCGTAGTGGCTCCACTTCATTCAATCAAAAAATGTCAAATGGTGTGCACGTCGAAAGACTTCTTGGCTTGTCCTTTTGTTCGCAATCGGTATTGGTAATAACTGAAACATCAAGCAAAGTCAACATAATCATGTTAGCGTCCCGTAAGCAACAGGAAGAATTATCTTCTACATTTACAGTACCCTAGTCACTAGTCATAACTTTTTCTGCTCGATTAATGGTTAATTCAATTGCCAGTCACATATATACAAAGATCTCATAACACGCTCACTTGGTCATTGGCTGGGATTTATTTATTGTTGTGTACATTACGGTTCTTTTAAAATTCTATGGCATTTTACTGGATGGTTGATGCCTGCCATCCTAAATACAGCAGACTGAAATGATTCCCAACTCCAATTTTGATTGTTTTATTTATACGAAGAAAAGCAAGTATTCTACAATCTAATTTGCATCTAAATCATGAATCATGGGTACCAGTCCGTCAGATGTTTCATTCCAGAGAACTGAGGCGGATAAAAGTATTAACTAAAAAGCAAATTTGCCCTCGCTATACAGTAAAACGTCCATAAACCTGATATCAATATTAACTACTACCGGAAACAAGGAAAATCACCACCTTTGTTTGCTTATCAGACGATAATCAGCACTGAACACCAATAACAATTTTGCAACGTTATGGCCAAATAATAAGTACACAATGTGCCCGAAACCTATTTTGTATTTTTAGGTAAACATTGTCATGTAGGTCAATTGTTTTAAACCAGCTCCAATGATTTGAAAGACCCACCCAAGTGTTTGGCGACTTGTTTGTGCGTGGTAGTTAAATTTTTAATTGAAAACAAATTAGTGTTTCAGGTCGCAGTTTTATTTATTGGATGGAAAGCTAGTTCCTGCCTGGTTACTTGCTCCATAAATGCATCCCAAAACATACATGAAGAAAATACATTGTAATTAGGTATTTGTTAGGAAGAGGTTGTTGAAGTAGAGGGATACATGCATGTTTTGGTGTTTATTTATATGATCCATACGGGATGGTGAGGTGGTATGGTAATGGTGGTAGTACATTATGTTATGTGCATTTTTAGCATACTGCACATCAGTTTTTTTATATTCCCTTCTCGTTTCTTTTACAAAGACTTGAACACGAACAAAACGAAGGGGAAGACTCTTCTGTGATGATTATAATGAGACACATACATCCGCACGTATTTACGTCCATTCCACATACACTGACTGAAACGCTCACTCACATGTGACGCAGCAGCGCAGCACACACAAAGTTACAATAATAAATGTCTCACCCACCTCACTTCTAAGTTCGTTCGCTCGTACAATTCGCATTCACTCACACACGGATTCTCCAAGTCCAACAACACACTAATAAAAAAGGAAACTCCTACTTCTTCTTTTCTTAATACTACTACATATACTATACTACATTCACTCATAAGACAACAGACAAACTAAGGAAGGACTACTTATTATGCTGGCTGACTTCTTCTTGTGCTATTAGGTTTTTACTTACTAATATATAATATAAACACAGAATAGAACTCAGAGGAGCCAGGTAATGGCAACCTTTGCTTTTCAGCCATCCATTATTTGCTAGGCTTGAAAATTAAAAGGTGTACTGTACAGTGTACATATACCTTTTACTACCACCGCCGCCGCCGGGGGTACCTTCTCCATTTTTTATGAAAATGTAATTTACTAGCTAGGTCAATCCCCGAACTTTTGGAGTATCACGTGCCTTCTCACAGGGCGAAGATGATTGATGATTAAACACTTGACCAATTAAAACCGTTAAAAACTATTATTGTTTAGTTTAAATAAAATATCGCATACTTTTTAGTTTGAACAAATTGACAATTGAACATCCTGATTCCAAATATGACCAACGTGTACTCAATGATAAAGACTGTTAAAACCGTTAAAACTCATTTCTAAAACGACGTACATGTGGGCTTTCACTTTACAAAGTCCATAAATTAACTTATTAACCCGTTAATACCAAATCAAAGTCCTCGTTTCAAGCCGTAGTAACCATTGTATAGGTGTTTGATCACCTCTCGTGACCTCCTGCTGATGAAAAATTGTTTGTTAGTAAAGTATATGTTTTTGGTCGTTTCACGGCGTCATTTTGAACATTTTGGTTTCGATGTCCATGAGGGTGAGCCTGTGCAAACTTTAAAAATTAGTTTGAAACGTTTATACACTTCCGTACAAAAATTGACTTCAGCAGACGCGTTTCGCCTGTATTGCAGCCTTCTTCCTTCGTTCGACGTAAAAAATGAACGTTTTGAAATTTTTTATAAGGAAAGTTGTATTTGCATAATAATAATTTATT
>JAHZNF010003102.1:0-15983 GCA_027744215.1 Troglopedetes dispersus | reverse complement strand
TGTGCTTGATCCGAATTCGCGAGTACCCTGGTTTCTTATTGTGCCACTCCACCTTGGTCAGGTGACTACTATTCTTGTGAAGACGCATGTGGTGAACAATAATTTCAGTGCCATTGGGGAATATCTGTGAGGTCACATTATGAGGTTGAGGATGAACGCGCTTGTGATATCTGGCAAGGGTGTCCTCTGGAGTAAAAGAGTCTTGAATCTACGGGAATAAATTACAACTCAGAGTGTGAACTCAATGCTTCACTTAATTAGCATATTTTGCAAACGGGTGTTGCTACTATAAACTTACTTTCCAAAAAAGCAG
Organism: Troglopedetes dispersus; assembly: GCA_027744215.1. Classification (NCBI taxonomy): domain Eukaryota; kingdom Metazoa; phylum Arthropoda; class Collembola; order Entomobryomorpha; family Paronellidae; genus Troglopedetes; species Troglopedetes dispersus. The sequence continues at coordinate 15,670 of JAHZNF010003102.1, read as the reverse complement.
GAAGCACCCAAGCGTGACAATCAGGAAATACACATACTTCCTCATTTTATAGCGCATTCCACAACTGTAAAGTACAAGGAGAACACCTTATCATAAAAATTACTGCCTAATCCAAAAATAAGTTAGAAGTAGATAAGAAATTAAAAATGTGATACTTACGTGTCGACCAGCTAATTCGACTTCGAAAGAATCACAAAACTTAACAGATAGCCTGATTTTTGTATGTCAGAGTTGAATCAGAATGAAGTATATTATTGAACTTAATATAAAAAAGCAGCATTGGGTAAATACTCAATGTGGCTAATTAAATTACTCTTTGCTAATTATGTCACATCCTACCATATACCACTCTTGAGCTTAATGACAGTATATAAAATGTGCTCATAAAATCACATCCTAAATATGTCATGTTCATTCCATTCACTTTGTATAAATTGAGTGTTAGTACACCTTAGCTCTGCCAGGTTTATTTTTTATTAAGAAGCATACCTCCACATGATTTCCTCTTCTTCACGTGTGAGCTTCTTCTTTAGAAAAATATGTGCTACTTTTCCTTCCTCACTTCCTTCCATTTTTTTCTCCAGACAATATTCCAGAAGGAAGTTTTTGCTCCTCTGTGATAACTAATTTTGAACAAAGGGCGGGGCTATAACAAAGAAACTTTTTTTTCTTCCTTTTTTATAATTTTCTTCTCTTCTATTGTTTGCAGTTCCTGACAGATCTGCTGTTCACCCGATTTACCAGTGAGTATGCAAATGGCCTCGCTAATCACACGGTCCCAGTGTACTACTACGTCTTGGACTACTACGGAACCCATGGCATTATGAGCATTATTGACGATACCGATGTGAAAAGTAAGTTTACTAAAAATTTTACTAAAAGTCTCCTTTTCAGTAGATTCTTTTATAATAATAATACTAGTGCCCGCATCGCATCAGCCTTCATGAATTTTAGCGTGGAAGGTTTGTTTTGTGTACACAAAAGACAAAAAAAAACTAAACACACATTCAACTAAGTAAAGTATTAATTACACAAGATTTAGTGGAAAATGTAGAGGATCTTTGTTTTGAGGAGGAGTTCACTAATTTTCTCTTTTGTACTGAATAATTTTGTTATCATCATAATAATATTTTTTCCAAACTAGCAAGTTTTTTCGGTACACTCTTTACTATCAGCGTGCCAATCTTTATTTTATTCTCAACTTAGTTTCTCCTCTCCTTTCCTCTTTTGTTTACATTTTAACCCGTTCATAACCATTATTACGCTGCATTATCATGTTTTTGTTGTGTGTGAAGAAGGAAAAAAACTTTTTTTGTGCGCATATATCCATATACATATCTATGTGTGTGTCCACAAAATTGGGAGGGAAGTAACATGGGTGATGATGACAAGGCTGGTGGTGCTGGTGCCACTGAAATTTTTTGATAAAAGCGGCCACCGTGAATAGCACAATAACCTTATCTTTCCTTGTACAGTTCACTCTCTAATTAAATTTTCAACGGAATTTCTAATTGAGTTTGTTTTTTTCTTCTTGTATGTGTGTGTGTCGGGAACATCTTTTCATCCTTTTTCTTCCTTCCTCCTTTTCTTATTCAGGAAACAATGGACTTCTGTGCGTCGCAGAGAAAATTTTTGTCCGCAGCTCCACTTAGTACTGTCCTATGCAAAGTCTTATCTTAACACGCCTCCGTGCATTAATATTTTTCCCTTTTTTGGGAAATGATTATGATTATCACCAACCAAGAACAATACCGATACCGTATAAATAGATTAAAACCGGGGAAATGGGGGAAGAAACCAGCAGCAAGGATGGCGCAGTTAAGCACTTTGTGATGTTTGTTAATCTCTTCAAGATAATAGTTTACGGTCTACACATTATGACGAGAACATGGCATGATCTCATTAAAACTAGTAGTTAAGCTTATTTTTTGCCTCACTTGTTCTGCCCCTTGTTTTTTTTCTGAGGGAATGGAAGCAGAACAAAACATATCTGGTCTCCGGAAGGAGACGAGAACGAAATGGTGAAAAGGAGAGGATGAGATTTCTCCAGAAACAAGACAAAATATTGCTGCAAGATTTCCTGGTTCTTTTTTCTACCCTTTCCTCCTTCATCTCCAGAGAATATATTTTTGAGAAATGAAAACTACAACTAATGTGTACATTTGCTTGGTATTCTGCTCATTTTTACACTTTTTAACAACTCCGTTGTTTTTCGTGGGGCGCACTAAATATTCATCAGGATTGTCCATGTTTAATGAAATAATGAAGAAACATTTTTTAAATAACAACAAAAATTGGTGCATCCTGTCTTGCGATGAAGAATGATCTCCATTGCGCCATTTGGTAAATAATAACAAGGTTGTTCTGGATTCAAGTGGAAATTTTAAAAACATGTTGCAATAAAAAGTGCGCAACACCTTTGGCTACTTCCGCAAAAGGATTTTTGTTTCGTATAATGAACTATGTAGGAGTTGTTGTACCTTGTCATAAACCTTAGTTGTCATCCGTGTGCAGATAATTTTTATCGCTTGTTGTGGTGTGTGGATTCAAAGACAATTGTTTGCGGATGGTTGCAAAGATCATTTTTATCATGATGCAGCTAAGTGTCGCTTAATCAATTTATGAGAATCCCAACGCGTTAAAGTCAACAAGATGAGATTTTTTCTCTACTTGTTTGAGAATTGACTAAATTCGCTTTGTTCCGACATGAACTCCGGAATTTGCAAAATTGGAAGGGAAATCTTTTTCCTGTTAGATTTTTCGCAATTATCCGAATGACAAATGCACAAAGAGGTAAAGCAGCAGGTATGCTAATTTTTCAAGAACACTTGCAAGGCACTTTAATTGAATTTTGGTTGAAGACACCTGCTAACCTGCCATCTAAAGAAACTTTAGATGACCCGTTGTTAACTAATAAAGCTTGGGCCATGATTAAGAAAAAAGTCAAATTATGTTGGTCGGAAATTGGATATGTTGGGCGACACAACTTTTTAACACCACCCTGTAAAAGTATTCCAAGTTGACAGATTATCATGTGGATGGCCTTCTAAGGTAAAACCCGCACTAGTACCTACGAACAAAGTGTAATTCCAATTTCGCAAACTGAATACAAAACCAGTGAGGACATTATTATGATTATTACTTGGACTCTCACTTTCTCCTGGCCAAAAAAATGTACGAAAGCCATAAATCTCTCTTTTTTTGGTTCAATGGACTCCCTCTGGCTTTTTTAATGGAGAAGGCTAAACTGACTGGTGTCTAAAAATGTACATTGGTTCATTTCCACATTATCAAGCTGGAAAATAAAATATTGAATAAATACTAGCACCTCTGTCCAACTGGAAAACGCTCCGGGTTTTCTTTTCACTTTCTGGCACGGCCAACTAACCAGCGCCACATGAGATGATAAAATATGATAAAAACGAGATTAGATTGACTCTCAGCCGGCATCCATTCTTATATTCCAACTCACCACGAAAAATTTTTTTTCTCTTGTTCCCACTTTCAACCCTTTTTTCTCTCTCTCACGTCTGAGCAATAATAATAATAGGAGACGTTTTTTTCTGTCATGTCAGCCGAGCCAAAAAAAGAGCACAAGGCTCAATGAAAAAAACCCGGAGAAATGAAAGTGTGCGCGAAAAAGAGACCAAGCACAGTGAGGAGTCGTGAGCTACTAAAGGGAATTTTTTTTTTCATCCAATTTTTTGCAACAAAAAAAAGTTGGGAGACTCTACCTTATCCTCACCTGAACAACTGGAACCAATAAAAGGGAAACATTTTCTTCTGTGGAGCAATATCAAATATTATGCACAGAAAAAAAATTCATATTTGAGACTGACGAGATGAAAGGAGCGTCTTGAAAACAAATTTTTTTATTGACTTGGGCCATTTCATCATCAACCTACCTGCCAACAAACAATCATCTATGATATATATATATCTGAGGCTTATACAATTCACCTACTCTGCTTCAAAAAAATCTAGCTCCCAAATACTATGAAATGGTGTAATCCAATTTTTCGAGTGTCAATGAACACCCAAGGAAAATGCAGAACAGGAATAATCTTTATGAAAGCTTTGGGGACTTTTGAAGCAGAAATATATCCAATCTACCATAGCTTAGTACGCTCACATTCGCAAGAAAAAAACTGAAACGGGGCGGGAACCAACCAAGTACCGGAGAGATTGTGCAAAAAAAGATTTTCACAACTCTTCCAATCCTTTCCCTGTAGTTTCACGAAACTGACATTGATGGATAGGAGGAAACCCTGGTGGTGTGTGCATATATGTGTGTGAAATTATTATGCTTGTGTACATAAAGACACCCGTGGCTTCTTTTGAAAGTCTGTTCTCCAATAATCAAGCTCCTGATTTCATCTATTCAAAGATTTTTTTCTTGGGAAATTAGGCAGGTGTCAATCTGAAAAAAAATGGAGGGAAACAACTTTAAAGAAAACCAAGTATAAAAAAATATATTCACATGTTGGGCATCAACGTGTTTTGATGTGTGTACGTAAATATTCAATTACTCAATGTTTACTGATAAAATTGTCATATTATTCTTGTTTCTTCCTTGGAGCAATATTACTTTAGATACATTTTCCATTTTTTTTGTAGAACAAATATTGCAGTAATTGAAGCAGAAAAGGTCTATCTTATGTAAATAGAAGAAGAAAGCGTTCGTATGCGTGGATGGTTTGTGTGTGTGCAACGTGAAGCAACTTGTTATTTTCAGGGATTTTCTCGAGTGGAGCAGAATTCTTTCACTTTTGACGCTTTACTTTTATTTTCAAACTGCCTCAGGCTGTTTTCCAAAATGTCTGGTTTGCATAAAGATAAGATGTGCTTTCCCTCTTTCACTTTTTTTTTACTTTTGAGTATCTACGTCGCGTCGGAAATGTGAAGGTTATGAATGAAAGGAGGAATATAAATATGTAAAAACTTTTTACTTTGTCTGTCTTTCAAAAAAGTATCTTTTTCGTCTTTGTTTTTTATACATTTTGCATATTGCGTTTTTATGCATGAGATCCTTCTTTTATTCTGCTATTTTGTGGGGAAACGCGTTTTATAATAAACATCAATGATGTTCTTTAAAGAGTCGTGATCTCAGGTTTTTACGGTATCTAATCTGATTTATGTCTCCGGCGCTATCAACTGTCGTCATGAATCTCGTCTCGTCATGTGGCGTCCTTGCTTTTTCTGGCTTTCCGCACTTCCTTCTATGATTTCATGCGTGGCTGGATTGAGAAAGGGAACAAAAAATATAATGATATGCTTGCTTACGCTCGACTTAATGTTCTTTTTTCGAAAATTTTTGGGACAAAGTCTCTCCTTTTTTTTAAAAAAAATGTTCTATTTCCTAGTCTTAGTTTTTGTGTCTTTCGCAGTTTGGAAGGGCACCCAAATAAAAAGATGCAACCTGACTTAGATTTTGTCTAAACTATGAGACATAAGTATTTCAACGACCTTAATAGGAAATATTCTGCTTGTTACGCAGACTAAAGATACATTTTCTTTGAAGTCATTGGAATTTGTTTTGTTGGGTGTTTTCTAAAAGATACATAAATAAGAATTCTTTAATTTGTGCCATTTGTTTTAGTTATTTAATAGGATAATTTGTTAAATTTATTTAATAAGTACGGGCCAGCAGAATATACATATTTTAGTGTTCAACTTAACTAAACTCCTTCTATATTTTTGTAGCCATAGCTCATGGCGATATTCTCCAGTACTTATTTACCCAAGTTTTGGGCGAAGACCGTCAACTTCCGGACGATGACTTGGAGTTTGCCAAGAAGACGTTTATCCCCCTCCTGGTCAATTTTGCAAAATCAAGGTACACTATTATAAATATTCAAACCACTTTTGAGGCATTTTTTTCATCATCATTCTTGAAGCTTCTTTCATTCTTTAATTCTATTACCCAATTGATGTGTAGTACCAAACAACAGTTGTGGCATCTTACAGCTAAAATTTCATACCAAATTTACTTTCACAAGCGTCTAACTCCGCAAATTACACCGAAGTCGACTGAGAAATTCACCTCAAAAGTTGTGCAGTGTTTGTACACATTTTTAACCTTATCAGTGTGTAGTACCATGTGTTCTTGAGAGTAGTATTTAATTGTGAATTGCAAGCTAGCATTTTTTATTATTTTTTGTTCAACCAAATATAATATGCCACTTGCCCACCACAATTTTCGCAACACCTTCGTCTCCTCCATCATCCCTTTTCCGAGTCATAATCGTTCCCATGCATCAGGTTTAGGGGAGCAATAACACTAATAAAAATGAGAATTCACGGTTTGTGCTCCTCTCATTCGCCACGTAGAAAGTTTCCAGACTTCTCCCCAAGAAAGTATTTTTTCTGGCGCACCAGTTATTTTTTCTTCTGCTCAAAACCAATTTTCAACTTTTGGAAGAGAGTTACCTTTTTTAAGTGGCCCATTATACTCATTTTTAACTGGGATATTTCTTCCCCTTAACTTCGGAAAAACCAGAGTCAATGTCCCTTCCTATTTCCTACTACTTCATGGTACAGTCACATTTGTAAAAAATGCTCGTCGGGAACGAACCAAAACGTTCCGCATAACTTTTCCCTGAAAATATTATTATTATGGATATTGCCCCAAAAAAAGTCGCGAAAGCGTGTGTGTGGGAAAATATGAAGAAGAAAAAAAATCTTTTGCCGCGTCACCATTATTTAAAAAAGTGATTCCTTCAGTCACTCACTTCTGAAGCAAAAAATATTCTTCCGAGTATCCACATTTTTTTCTTATTTTTTCATGTTCGATTCATTTCCTCGGTTGGCTCGTTCCTCTTCTTCTCGCGTGAAAACCAACCACTCTGCCGCCATTACCATCCGGTGTTGCCGTCACCGGGTTGACTCTTCTGGAACAAAAAAAAAATATATGTATCTCCAACAAAAAACGTTCACTTCACACACCCGCCGCGCTCCCTCCAAAATGACATGATGGTTGCGTGTTTAATATGGAATTTTCTTTCTGTGAAGTAACCCAACACCAAACCCGGGATCATTTGGTGGAGTCGCTTGGCCGAAATTTAATGGCCAAGACCAAACTGCCTGTCTCCTCGCGAGCAAGTTATCTCTCCAGCCACAGTTCCGCTCCACAATTCTCAAGTAAGTCGAAAGCCAGGGAAATATACGTTTTCTTATATTTTTATTACGCTTTTTAAAATACCTTTATATAAACACATTATAATAAGTGTGTAAAAATAGGAAAGAAAAAAAACGGAGGCGAGAGCGAGATTTTTAGTGTTTTTCTTCTCAGAGCAGCACCACCAGAGTGAGTTGCCACTCCGAAACAGGAAATAGCCCATATATCTTTCTCCTAATTGCTTTATATTTGACTTTTATCACTTAATTAATTTTCACAATGAGCCACCCAGTTGATCTCTCCTTTCATTAAGTTCCCGTTCTCACCAGACATACTAACACTGAAGCAAGCAGCCACCGTCTCTCGTGATAAGCAAAACTAGAGTAGTGATGAGAATCACGTGGCGAAAAAAAATAACGGTGGGACTGGTGCAGGATAATTTGGCTAACTTTTCCTTTGCACACGCACAGTGCTGATATTTTCTTGCCTGTATTATTTATAAGAAATGTGGAAAGAAAATGAGAAAGGTGTTGTCATTATTATTATTATTGGAGCAGCTGCTGTTACATAAAATATACAATAGGAAAGATGTTGAATGCTTAAAAAGTGTGTAAAGTTCAATGAAAACATGTTTGATGATATTGAATTTTTAATTGTAAAGTGTTCGTTGGTTTTGTTATGCAGATTTTGGACTGAAGATATTCGAAGCATGGTGCAAGTGAAAAAGGAAGAACTCTAATAATACTCACAACACACATACATAACCTTCATAAACTTCCCACTGATTATGCCATCAATTTTATATTTGTTCTTGTCCGCGACGTCACAATTGACATTTAGTGATTGTTGTGTTATAAGTTGAAAGGGACAACATTTTTTTAAACAAATTAATGCCAAGTACTCCGTCCACATATGTGGAAAATTAAGCAATGAATGTATACTTAATAAAATGTTTTATTAGTTAATGCTTTTTTATTATTCCATATTTACATAATATTATGTTGGAAAAAATTAGATTCACATGAAACCAAGCAAACGAACAGGTTTAACTTGGACCAAAATTGCACGCACTTTACATAATTTCATATTAATCTGAAGCGCCAACAGAAAATCTTTATATTTTGGACGTGCAAAAAATTGGATTTGCTAAGATTCACAATTCTAAAAATCTTGACTCACACATTACTAAGTATCATGTTTAAAATTCAGCGGACTTGGACGTCAAATTCAAAAGTTTCTCTGGAGTGACCGAGTAGTTATTATAGGTACGCGAGTCAAGGGAATCAAATTACCAATTAAAGGTACTTGCTAGCATTATCAAGGTGCTCATTCCAGTTTCCCAAGCTAGATTTTATCAAAATACCCCAGCCATTTTCACGAAAATTTTTTTTTGACTCGTCCGAATAGACAAAACGAACAAAATAATTATTTCTCTTGGTATTATGATAAATGATTTAAGCGGTGGAATCATATCTCTGTGGATTGGGCGGTCTTCGCGTCATCCTTATCGTAATTCCCCTTTTGAACCTTGTCCTCATGTCCGACATCGGATTACTCTCGTCCACTTGAGTCCCTTCGTCAATAAAATCCGCGTCTGTAGCCAACTCCATTTTCTTTTTGAAAAAAAAAACATAGAAAAACTCCAACATCACATCCCAATCAAGTCAAACACATCCATTACATCCACTACTTGTAAAACTTCACAAGTACCTCTCCACAAATCAACTCAGACCTATTTTTTGCCTTCAAAAAATATATATATATACCTATTTTCACTTTTTAGTAGCACAAAACTACGAGAAAAAAATGCTACTTTTTTCCTCCTAAAAATACTCTTTCATTGTTCATAATCACCAGCAAAAGAGTTGCTCCTTGCTCCAGAAAAAAAGAGATAAATGAAGCTTTCCCGTCAAAGCTGATTTTTTTTGTCTCACGTTCTTTCTCTTTTTTTATGCACACACGCGTGTTCCATCTGTGCCTCTCTAATAGTTTTTTTGTTTGCAGTGAGCAAGCAAGCATCACTCACAACTCATTTCATCATTGACTTGACTTTCTCTCTCGTCTCTGATGTGGTGGTGACTCTTCCCTCTTTTCCGTATATTTAATTCACACAGGCACTTGACTTATCTTGTCTGTAAAATACGAGGAGGAAAAAAGCATTCCATAGAAAAAGGAGATAATGCCCTGCTCCAAGTTTTTTTTTCACGTATATATTTTTTTGCAAGAGAGGGAACGAGCTAAGCTCAGAGACAGAAATACAGAAATTGTTTGAGAAGAGACACACACCCACACACAACAAAATATATGGTAGAATCAGTGAGCAAAGTTGAGCTTATTTTTTTGTGGAGTTGAACACGTTACGAGACTGGCAGAACGTTTTTTTAACAGACAAGTCGAAACACACATGAAGTCACCATTTTCTCTGTAATTTATATCAGAAATGGAAACAAACGAAGAGAAAAAAAGGAGAAAAAAACAGAGAGTGCAAATCCTCGTGATGAATGGGAGCTTACATGACACAAGAGTCGCATTAGTGTCTCCAAGTTTTCCAAATGGGCCACCACATTAGCCAATGTCTCGTTGCTTTGATGAAGTGCGAGCATCATGTCATTCGAGACATTCTCCTCGTCTGCGTAGTCCTCTGCTGCAGAAAACAGAAAAAAATACGGAAAAATATTTAATATAACGGGTAATAATATCATGAACACACCCATACGCATTGTAATGTTAAGACACGAAAATGTTAGGATAATAAGAGATTTTGAATTTTTTCTGTTTATAAAAAAATTCTAATAAAAGGACACAAGGAAGAAGAGCACGTCAAGAAAGTCGGTGACATTTTGATAAGATAACAATAATGAAACACATAAGGAAACATTCACAAAAATGTTGGTGCTCAACATAATACATATAAAGTGTAGTTCGACGCCAATTCTTTTTTCAATGGTGTATTGTGTTAATGTCTACAACCAGGTAATTCGATCGTTAAATTTTTGACCAGTACTGCGCAAGGCAGTAAACTTGTTTATTTTCTGGGTCATCGGCATTGTGTTTATATTCACATATCAGGTCATATTCACATTTATTTACGTGGGGATAATGTGGACACTAAGGAGCCGCGGCCCACTTCTAAAAAAGAGTTTAGTAATCTTTCTCGTAAACATACATAGCATCATCCTGATCCTTTCTCGCATCGAAATTGTCTGATATGATATGATTATGATGATACTCTGTAATACTTACTGCTTCCTCTTATATATCGTTTGTCTTGTGTATGCATGTGTTGTGTGTTCTTGTCTCGCAATATTATTGTAACAACTGAAGAAGAAAAAACACTGTCTGACTCAGTTTCAGCCAACATGCTCCACACTCACATTATTATCAACACAAAAGGAAAGAAATGAGACACAAGAGAGAGAAAAATTGAAGGGAGGCAAGAGGAATTCTAATTCAAGACGTGCTTAGCTTCCTTTCCTCAACTTTTTTAAGCCTTCTTTTCCATCTTCGTCTGTTCCATCGAAATCATCATCACATAAGCACACCCGACAACAAGACAGAAGGGAAAAAATGTTATTTTTCTACTTAACTCCAACTCTTCCCTTCTCAGAGATCTTCTTTTTTTGTTTTCATCAAAAAAAGGAGTGGGACAATCAGGAAAACAAAGCGGAACAAGTGGAGAACAAAACAAAATTGGGCACATGCGGAGGAGGAAAGTGGGTCTCTTTTTATTATTATTTCGAGCAGTCTATCAAACTGAAGGGATAGTTGACACCGAAAAATTTATATATTGTGTTACCCACGCATGAGTGGTATTACTTATTTTTTTAAAAAAGAATATTGGAAAATGCATATAAAACTGCTGTCAGCGCTGGCCTGAAGGAGAATGATCTAAAGTGGAAACCAACTTTTGTCATCATTACAAGTAGTAAACAGCCATAATCTGTGTATGTACTTATTTTTTGACAAAGGTCAACAAATAAATTCGACGTATACTTGTTAATTTGTTAGGCAAATTTGTGGCACAACTTGAATAATTCTCTTTGTTATGCATTATAATTAATATGTGATTAAATTCTCCAAAACTGGAGTTCGGTAGTTCATTGACACATTCGAGAATTTTTTTTGTCAGTCTCAGTAATTTTTTTAAATTAACGCACCCACGCAAGTTAAAACTTAAATGAAGCATAGAGATTATCCGAGACTCTCAAATACATGAAAAAAGTCCACAGGACAGCTCTTCGAATAAATTCGTGAAATAGCCCCCAAAAAAACAGTTGAAAAAGATATCTATGCGGTTTGTCGGTTTTCGTGGCAAATCTCTGTCCATTTTCCCTTTTCTACCATCTCGTAAATGATTCATCCTCATTTTCCCCGTTAAAAGGAAAAAAAGGTATGGGAATTGAAGAGTAAAAAAAGTAAATGAATACCTTTCTCCCAAAAATAAAACGAAAATGAAGAGGGGAGAAAGCGCAACGTCTCCTTTTTTACACTTTAATGTTAACCACCACACGCCAGGCTATTTTCTTTGATTCTCTTGAGGTAAGCATTAACTTCCCATCGTAATAATAAAAAAGGACTAAAGATCAGAAGTGGTGGAGAGAAGAAGGCAACAAAGATAACCAAAAAGTTTTCAATTTTTGTGTTCCTCCTCTTTTTTGAGATTCAAAGGGCAAAAATGAAAAGGAGATGGAGTTGAAAAGACTAAAGGAAAAATAATAATAATAGGAAAGCATGCTCTTCTCAGTTAAAATAAAGATTCCTTCTCTTCCCTGTGTCCAGATAAGACTACGAGCATAGTATATCTGACTCGGAGAAAGAGAAAGATTTGGTCCAACTCAAAAAAAGGATTCTTATTTTGTAGGGAAGCACACAATATAAAAAAGAGAGAGAAGAGGATTGGAATACTGAAGAAGTAATATGAGTAATGGGCTTTGAAGAATAAATAATTGATAAAACTAAAAAAAGGAAGAAGCCGGCTCGAACCCAACAAAAAAAAAGATCTCCTCCGAGAAACTTATCTTATGAGAGAGAAAGGAAAAAAGGTACGAATGGAGAAAAGAAAATGGTTCTTCTACCTTTCCTGGCGGACTTGGGTTGGAAATACTTAAAGAACTGATCAATCATGCCGAGCCTGGCCTTCCTGGCATTCGGATACTCGATAACCTCATCCTTGTCCACTTTCTGGAGAAACATCTTGGGCAAACTCTTCTCCAGTTGGGTATGAAGCAGAACCTGTTTTAATTTTCTTTTATTACCATCTCTCACAATCTTAGATGCTACTAGATTGATTAAATTCTTCTTTTCAGACCGGAAGTTCTGTTCTTCATTTTTTTTTCTCACAGAAGAGAAGAAAAAAAAACGAGATTAACGACAAGCGTATTTTCTGGACACAAAAAATATGATAAGCATTTTCATACATAAGAGAAAAAGTGTGTCAAGCTGTAAAAGAAATTCTAGTATTATTGAATGTGTCCATAAAAGAGATGTAGTAGTAGTAAAGAAGAAGTATTTGGGGAAGCTTTCTCTCGTCCGCGCCAAGGCAGACCGTGCTGCCGCTGCGCCCAGCTCCGCTCAAGTGAAAGGATGATGAGGACATTCCCGCCGAAGCTGATGCATAGTCAAAGTCGTTCTCCTCACCTCCGCAAAAATGTGGGTTGACGAACGTATTGAGAAAGTCCATTTCACCGAGCATCATGGAAAATGTGCGGATCAGGGCAATGGGAATTTCTGTGAATGCTTTGTGCTGACCCTGCGAAATTACAGGAGCGGAGAATATTATAGAAAAAAAATATATAATACATGTGAATTTGTGTCCACAATATTTTTGGGTATTATCCTGTGAGAAAAAGGGCGGGAGAGTATGGAAACATTGAGGTACATATTTTTGCGAAATATTTTCATTTCATCAATGTGGCCAAAAAAAGAAGTATATATCTCCTGTATGTGTGTGTGTGTTCATTTTTTTTGTCCGGGTCTTTTCGATTATTTAGTGGAGCGTGTTTCATGTGCCAAACAAAAAAAGGTATAGGATATTGATGGAAATGAACGTTAGATTCTTGGAAATGGAGACGCCTTTGACAACCCTTTTTCTTTCTCTGTTTACTCAAAAGTGGAATGGCCCAGTTGTGTGTCAATTCCCTGTCATACTCCTCCGCTCAATTTGTGCGGGAGTCTTTTGACCGGAGAGAAAATGGATTTTATTGAATTCTTGTCAGTCAAAACTTTCCTTTGTGGCTACTTCTTTTTCAAAAAATAAAATATGTTCTTGGATGTTTACAAATAATGGACACACTACAAACTATTTCATTTTGTAATAATTATTTTATCCCGAAAAAAATTGAATATGTAACATGTGCATAACTTTACTCCTTCGAGTTAATAATATTTCATCTTGTCAATCTTGTGTGTGTGGTCTCCACAAGATACTTTAGTTTGAACACAACATACACGAAATTTATTTTTTTTGCGACAAATGACAATTTTACACGACACGTGAAACGCCCACAATAAAAACTAGGATTAGGTCTCTTTTTTTTCGTTATGTCAAGCAATATTGACTACAAGCGAAAGTAAGTTTTCCTGACCCCAATCGATCCCCCACAAATGTCCACAAATGTTTTCCCCTCTTCCCTTTTTTTACTATTATCCACCATGAATTGGTGACGTCGCTCCTGACAATTTTCTTCTCAGGTCTGGAAGGATAAAAGCACTGACTTGCCTGGTGAATAAATAACGAAAGGGAAAGGGAAAAAAAGTAGAAAAAAATTATCGAAAAGGAGAGCACTTTACTCCTTTTCCCGAAAATGTGCTTTAATGGATTGGTGTAAAAAAAGGGTCGTCTTCTTTTGCTCTCTCTCTCTCTCTCTCTTCGGATTGTGTGGAGAGTTGAGAGAGAAAATTCATCTTACTTTCGCGTGTGCTCCATACACACTCGACAATATGACCCCAAACTTTTATTATTCTTCATGTGGTTCATTTTATACTATATCACAGTAGCATCCATCCAATTCTCCTACATTTATCATGGCTTCGAAACACATTGTGTGTGCACAAGAATAAAAAAGCTGGGATTCTCAAGTAAGCCAGAAAAAATACCCAGCTATCCATCTGTATTTACATACACACAGTTTACATTATAAAATCATCTAAAAACACACTTATCGACTTGGACTCTTTTTTTTGACTCACTCAAACTTCACGACTAAAAAAAGCCACAAGAGGTAGGCCAAAAAAAAGGTGGAGGGCGGATTTTTTTTTTGGAGAGAAAAAAAAAACTTTGGGAAAATGACAAGAATTCTCATGTGCTCATGTGATAAAGAAAAGAGCTGCTCTTCTCCAACAAGAAAAATACTCTCGATCACGAGGATTTTTTTGAAGGGAAAAAGGACTTTCGTTGCCCAGAAAAAAAAGAAGTAAGAAGAAATTGGAGGCAATATTATCAATATTGTATTCTGGAGCGGAAACTATACATGTATGTAACGTATTCCTCTCTAGCTGACACATATGTGTACACACACACTTATCTTTAAGTAGACACCGGGAGAAAAAATGAAGAATTTAGCAGGCACTCCGCCAGCAAGAAAATATGGAGATTTTCTTTTCTGGAGAGATGGCACGAAAAAACACAGAAAACTTACGTCAGATAAGAGGATGTAAAAAGCAAGTCCAAACGCGACGATCAGGATGGAGAAGATCATGAGGACGCGAAGAAGTGTATGAAGGATTTCCAGAAACATCACGACATAGATGCCCACCACGTCAAACCTGAAAGTAGAAAGTAATATATAGGTTCCGAGATGTATTATGGACACAAGTGTGTATGTGTGCACACAAATAATAAATTACTATATAAACAACTTTTTTTCCTTTTAGGCTGCTTCTCCACCACCACAAGTCAGAGATGGAGTGCAGAAAAATGGAGAAAAAAATATTACACACTCTTCATATTATTGCTTATCGGGACGGATAAAAAAATAACAAACTTGTGTGCGGAAACGACTTTATATTCGATTCGAGGAGATCGTTTCCCGCTGCCAAGAAGAAACAGTAATATTTGATAGATAATATTTTGACAGAGGTACTAAACTTTGCCGTCAGTTTTTAGAGTGGTTTGAGCCAAAAGTGGCTTTTTGGGAAAAAAGTTATTACATCCTGCACACTTGACCTGGATAAGGATAAGTCGAGATGGGAAAATATATTTTTTTCTGATGGGATTCTACATAGCTCACATAAAAAATGATGTAGACAGACAAGCTTTCGGTGAATTATGTGTCTGTATGCATGCAGGTTTCAAACTTGCTGGAAGTCATGTCATTTATTTTTGGATTAATGAACGTGTGTCCTGGTGCGGATAAGACAAGGTCTGGAGGAAGCTCGGATGATCAAAGAATTCATAACCTGTCAGCAAGCATTTTGTTATCCCGCGCAAGAGCGGACAAAGAGTGACGGAAAGAGGCTGCACGACGACGATAATCATAATAGTCGCCGTGTGTACAACTCTAACATGGCAGGTTTGTTGTTTTACAGGAAGAAGGATTTCCACAAAAAGGATGC
>JAHZNF010003101.1:0-13562 GCA_027744215.1 Troglopedetes dispersus | reverse complement strand
AGAGAAGAAAAACCATGTATCTTGTATGTCCAAACTCGAGATTACTCCTGTTACCTACAAAGTACCAGATACATTGTATCTGGTCCAACTTAGATAGAGAAAAATGGAAAAATTTTAACAAAGGGACATGTCATGTCCAAACCATTGTGTCCCATCCGCTTCATTGTTTACCAGAGAAGGGATTACAACTTAATTTTTTGCTTCGGATACAAATCTACTTACAATCAAAAACCAATTCCATTTCTGCGTTATGTGTAGCAGAGAACGATCTCATGTTTTTATCCCAAACGACTGCTGAACAAAAATATTTTTTAACTCGTTCCCTCGCGAGTTGCGATACCGGTAGCCAGATTTTCTTGCAGGATTGGTATTATATTTGCACCAAAAATAACAAAGGGATGCGGACACATTCTCTATTCATTCTTCCATTCATTCAACACCGGATTTTCAGTTAATTTCCTTCGAAAAACACGAAATTAAATAAGGAAGTAAATGTTCCTTGTCCACATATGTATGTAAACAATTCCTGTTCATTGTCGAAAGTGGCTTATGGAGTTGATAATACAGATGCTACCAGAAGAGTAGATCCCTTTGACGGTTTGCTGGCTCATTATTTTGTGACACTCAGTGAATAGCTAATAAGCTTAATTGTTAGATTTTAATGAATTTTTGTAGTAGTACCTCAATGCTCATGTACTTTTCTCAATGGTTGCGTGCAATATTTCATGGTTATGTCAAAATGCGTGATCCAGTTTTTTTTAGACTTTGCAAAATTGTGGTGTTAATATGATAAATTATAAAAATGTGATGAGCTCCACATAAAAATGGACAATTTCCCATTTACATGAGCAGAGCACTGTAATTAAAATCAGCCTTGATCTATATTTTCCCAAAAGCCAAAAGCGTTTTTTATGTGGCTGGTGAGAGATTGGGGCAAGCTGCATCATGGATTGACTACCTCCCTTGCAATGAAAGTTTTAAGCATTTAAAAAGCAACAATTTATCAAACTTTGTTTACTGTGTAGCACAAACATGAAAAGGACTATAAAATACTATTGCCAAAAACTGAACAACAATGCTTAGGGTTGGTGATGAATGACATGATAAATTTTATGAATACATATTTTTATGTATGCCTTTATTTGGCCATTTTATCGTAAAACTCCGAGCGTGGAAACCAAGTTTTTTTTATTTTGGGGATTCATTAGCCACACAAAATAATAAAAGAAAATTGTTGTGTAACTTTTTATCACCTCAACCGTATCAAATTAAGGGTCTATCTAAACATGATTAACCTCATTTAACTTTACAAGAAAAAAGGTGATTTGAGAATGGTTCCAATTGGCTGACATCTCTACAAATAGGAAAGGGTGTACGTGTTCCTACGTATATATTTTATTAACATTTAATTTACATTTTAAAAAATGATTTTTAAAATCAGGCATGGGATGCACATTTCCTTTTTTGAGTTTCAAATGAGAAATGGAACAAGAGTTTTAAAAAGTAACAAACCAAAATACATTGGCACATAACTTTTGATCCCTTTTAAAAAGTTGTATTCAAAATTATGACCTGCGTGAACTTTTACAAATTTACTAAAGTCTCAATGTATTTATGATAACTAATATAACTCCGGCTGCTTTCTCAATTATTTTCTTTCTTTATTTCCAACTCAAGTTTTAATTTTATCTGCACCCACATTTTTTTAGGTACGTGCCTGCCTACACGGCCGCGATTTAGCGGTCATTCATATTTCCACACAAATGCTCCTCTTTTCCTAAGTTTTCTTCGCTCATCAGTATTTATTTAAATTATTAACACAATTACCATTAAGTTTGGCAAGCACGTAGTAGTTCGAAGCGGATTTGGTAAATGAGGCTTTATTAGAATTAAGTTCTGGCGAGCTATTTGCAACAACGGGTTATCGTAACAATAATAATAATAAACGAACTCATCATAAACTCACGTTGAAATATGGCTGTGAAGAAATAGCATTTAAAAAAGGAGAGATAACAGTTCTGGTGAGTAAATATATTAACTTCGAAGTTTAGTTCATTCACTGGCGTATCAACGTCATCATTCATCATGATCATGTTTTACTCAACATTTAACACTTCTGTGGTGACCGGATGAAATATGAAGTGACTGATAAAAAGCTTACTCAGCGAAACAAAAAGTGCAAACATACACGTATGTATATATCTTGTGGGAGTAGCAGTGACCATATTCCGTTTTGTAGTTGAAATAATAATAACAAAACAAGGGAGCAAAAGAACTTTTGCCAAGAATTAATATCGTAATGAAGCCGTCTGACAAGGGGCTAAAAGGATATTTTTCATCTGATGTTTTTTTTTGCGCGCAGCTAGGCTACTTTGCTACTTTTCTTCAACACCCATTTTTCCGGCGCATAGTTTTTATCCTTAATGAACCTATCTCACAATCACCATCATCATCATCAATTCAATGCGACATGCTACTGATGCTGTAAAACATGGGAAATGTAAAAGGAGACTTGTGTCGCGGTTGTTGTGTGATTTTTTTCTCCTTACTTTTACTACCGTCATTGCCGCTCCTCGTAAAAAAATGTTGTAAGTAAGTACATTGCTTCTTTCTTGTGACTGTCGACAAATAAGTAAATAACATGAAAATCTAGAAAAAAACATACAGTGGACAAGGTTCGTTTTGCAGAAAATGGAAGCTTGTTTCTTGTTGGAACAAGCAGATGTAATTTTAGACATGTTCGCATTTTCCGAATGAGAAGTTGCCTTATTATGGTAGTCAGGCACGAAATTATAGAACTATGAAAAACTGCTGTGTCAAATTTCTGATCCAGCTAGTAAGAATTTATGTACATTTCTAAATAATCATAATAATTTTTACTCCGGGAAGGATTCAACTGAAAACTAAATATGTTGTACTTTTGTGGTTAATTTTGAATGTTGAAACATTTAACAAGCTGCTTACCCAATTAAATACGCGAAACTCATTAAAATCTCAAGAAGTAACTCAAGCATTGACCTAAACATGTCAAGACAGAATTATGAGAATTGCCATAAACTAAAAGCGGATGAATCTGACATTAAAACGTTTTGTTCCTTTTCCTAGTTCATTATTATAAA
Organism: Troglopedetes dispersus; assembly: GCA_027744215.1. Classification (NCBI taxonomy): domain Eukaryota; kingdom Metazoa; phylum Arthropoda; class Collembola; order Entomobryomorpha; family Paronellidae; genus Troglopedetes; species Troglopedetes dispersus. Next base: position 10,443 of record JAHZNF010003101.1, on the reverse strand, counting down.
TAATCTCAACTAACTTCTTCAAATAAAAAATCCAAAACAAGGGAGATCACTATCACTGATGAAACTCAACAAGTACGAGGGAAAACTTTAAGAAAATTTATTGGCTGACCGTGTGCAGTTTCATTTCGTGCATTTTCACTTTAGTACAAGCCTCCATTCCTTCATAGCCATCCACATGGTCGTCGTCTTCATAATCATGCGCTAAACTTCTCACGATATTATATTATTACAATGGCTGATTTACATTCCGCAGTAAATGATTGCTTCATGCCAAGGCGGAGAGGAGGTGTGGGCTGGTTAATTAATTACCGGTGAATAATTTTTTTAAATAAAAATTCTCGATTTAAAAAATATTCCGAGAACACAAAATACATAATGTACAGTGGTATTTTTTTAGAGTGGTGTAGTTGTTTTCATTAAAAGTTTTAAAATGTGTGGATAAATCGAAAGTGTCTACCCATTTAAACATAAATAATGAACACAATGATGGACTACGTACAAGTTGCCAATCCCTCTTACAAAACATGATATGGTAAGCGGAATATTTAGTTGTTTCTTTGAAACAAACAAGGGAAGAAATCTGTTGGTCTGTTTAATTGGCATAAAATAATCAAAGAATATATGTATGTTTTGTTTTAAGAAGTATCATCGTTATTATTATCAAGTGAATCATCATCGCGCATCTATAAATAAGTAGTACATGTCTCTACTAGATTGTGTTTTTTTTTGTTATTCCAGTTTTTTGTTCGTTTGTAATGTTAAGTCTGTACTACTAATTACGGACTGGTTTAACAACGTTGCAGCGCTGTAACTTGATTATCAGAATTTGAACATGGCAGGCAATACTAGCATATAATTTAAATTTTTTTAGGACGAGGTACGTTTACACGTTTTAATTTTTGCGCGCGGTTATGTACAATCAGAAAAAAATGGTTTGGCAAAGTTTTAAATTTTATAATGAAGAAAAAACACGTGAAATATGTGTATATCGAGTAGTAATCTGGTCGTTTCGTAATACCAAATATTACATTAGATGTTAATGGAATTCTTTATTGTTTCCTCTCTGATGTAATTACTTTTGAAACAAGATGTCTTCATATCCGTTGTTCTTTTGTTGTAAATGACATGCAAAAACGAGTTGCGAAATTTCTGAGTCATCAACTCCATAAAGATTTATAGGAGCAATTGAGTGAGTACCAATCATTGCCTCACAAAAAATGATACCTAGTTAGCAAAAAACCTCGCATTATATGTAGTAGCCAGTTTAGAATTCGGTTCCATCCTTTCTAATGTCTTAATCGAGATGGGCATAATGCAAAAGTTAATTTTCGGTATAAAGCGATGTTCTCCTTGAATTCATGTTTTGTATGGAATTAATCATCTTTAAGCCCACCTTTTCACTGTATTCTTTTTGTCCCGTTCTGTTTGAATGAAGCATAATAGCATACTTTCTAGATTTTCCAAGGAAAAATTCATGAACAAGAAGCTTATCACTGGATAAGTAGGAGAAATACGTGAATACTTACAGTCTTCAAGTATAAATATAGTTTTTCATACGCATTTGCATACTACCACATTATAGGTAACTTATCAAACATTATCTCTTGACAATATCAATCAAATTGCACTAAACTTGTTATCAACCCCTTTTTTGAGTTGATATGATATTTTTGTAAAATAGAAATTTGGAAGTACAAAACCCCTCAATTTTGTGATTTTAAAAAGTAGATGGACGACACAAAGGTAGCTCTGTGCTGTACACATTTAAGTGCACACGTAGTCAGTTGACGCCATCCCAGCCCAGCAATTTCTGTTTATAGAAACCATGCATAATTGAGTCGCAGTTTTTTCGTTACATACTCGACTTGCAAGCGCATGTTGTATTATTGTATTGTGTGTTTTATTCTGTCATTGTAATAATAAGTTAATAAGCATGCATGGATAAAACGAACGCTTGTGCCTTACGTTTGGTTGGCTGTGGCAATGGTATGTTGAGAAGGAAGGATTTTTATTTTGGTGGAAGATGTGCCTACTGGCATTCCGGAAAATTTGGGGCGTACCGTACAAAATTGACGAGTTTCGAGTGGTGAGCATGTCCGCTGAATATTTACGTGTCTCTATTTTTTTTCCTTCTGACATAAAAACGTATAACACCGTGAGTTAGAATTGAGATTTCTATCGTCATCATATCCTATCATTCCGTTTACAACTATTGCACGTCCTGGTATTATTTCCCACTTATAAATTGGCACGGAATATTGCTATTCCAATTCTTTCTTTTCTTCTCTTCTGATTACGTATTCTCATTCACAAAGTTTTTTTGTCTAAAATATTATGATGATAACCTGAAGAGACTTTGGGTATTTTGTGTGTAGGATTTGAATATTGAAAAACGTCTTTATCATCTACTTATTTACTGTTGCCAACTCATAAATACGTACACAGAGAGAAATTAATTTATGCCATTGCAAGTCATACCATCATTATGATTATTACCATCATCATCATATAAGATAATCACGACAGATTTTATTACGCAAACTGGTAGGTGTAAAAATGTCAAAATAAAAGATTACATTGTAGCATTTTCCTGACGAGGTTAAAACTTCTGTCAATACTTGTTTACTTGAGTGCGTCAAAATCACGTGAAGGCTCACAAGAAGACTGTAGACACGTCCTTTTACACACTTTCATCCTTCAAACCCAATGTTATCGTGCAATAACAATAAACACAACAAATAAGCAGAGTGTGCCTCCACTTATGAGACTTGCTTATAGGAATACTGAGATAATGAGATATAAACATGTTAATATTTATAACCGATTGAAGTCGACTTTGGAATGCTTAACATAAACCAAAGCAAATCCATCTGTTTACTTCCGTTTTTTGTTTGCTTCTTCACTTAGTATCTCTGCATATTATTTGTGAAGCATAAGTATATTTATGCTTATTTAAATGATTCAAATGTTGATTCACTGAGAGCACTTCGTATATTTTCAAATAAACAGATTTGCAGTACAAAGAGAATTTAAGAAAACTGAACTTTGAAGTTTTCTTCTCTGTTCGAACTCTGAAGTGAGGTATTTGAGTGAATGAAATTTTTACATGGTGAAGTGCCATATGGGCATTGCGATACACTCCGGTGTTGTTCTGACTTCTACACACATGCCCATGCCCATCCTTCTTCACAGATGAAAGCTACTTGATGTAACTTCAAGAAGCCACGGACGGGAAAAGGTTGAGTGAATTATTTGCCTTTTAAGAGAGCCCCTGTTTTTGGTGAATGGATTCCTTTGATAGCACAATAAATCTAATTATGATCTTGTCCTCTCCCTTCTGAAAAAAAAGTTTGTGTGTACATTTGCACACACCATAATTTATTATTTTAATATGGAATAACTACTTTGGAAAGGAGTTTTATGCATTTATAATAAATGATCTTATCCACCAGTACACCAAATAACATCTTTTGGGTGTATAATGACTGCAGTAGTTGTCTATGGATGGAAAGGGGTGAAAGGCATCCTGTTTATCATATTGTTTTATTAGTTGCGATCTCTGTTACGGTACATGCTGGCTTTATATTTGCACGGAGTGATATATTGCTTCAAATCCAAGAAAAAATAATCTTAACATGTATTCTCTCCAAACATATGTACTTATCCGTTTAAACAAATTAGGAGCAAGCGACTAAAGCCACTCAAGAGAAGTTATCCAAGTTTATGTACAGTAATAAAACACTTGAGAAAAAGCACTTTTCTTCATAGACTCTTCACATCCACTTTGGTTTCAATAACATTTAGTAAAAATGTAGGAGCTACTTCCCATCATCTTCGAGTCGTCATCACCATCTCCTTCAAAGTGTTTATGAATACGCTCATTGACTGAAATTGTGGTTTATTTTCTGTCGAACATCACATTTTCCGATCATATCGAAGAAACAAAGTTTTGTTTTGACTTCTGTTTGTTTGGCTTTCTTTCTCCTTCATTTTTTCTATGCTCGTCTAACCAACCAATTCTTGACTTTTATGAAAACAGACTATAGAGAGGTAAATAAGCGGAAAACATGAGACGATAATGATCCCTTGTTGGAGTAAACAAAAAATATGTGAAGATCCGAACGCTTGAAAACGTAAGCTGATTATTATTGTAGGCGCATCCGTGACTCTTCTTGTAAAGCATTTTATTGAGGAGGCGATAAAATAAAATGTGATAATGACAAGTGCCAAAGGAAAGGAAAGGAGAAAAATATATTATCCTTGTTGCATTCGAGTATGTGTGTACAGTGCCAACTTTTTTTTGCCTTTTAGTTAAGATAATAATTTGTTACAATTGAAGTGTTGCATGTTCCCTGTCAAAGTGGCTTCTCAATTTTTTCTATTGCATACTTTACTAACTTCTCTGTTGCAAGTTTTCGAGTGGAACTTTTTGCAAAAGAATGTTTCAGTAGCGTTGTTGATTGTTGGGTGATTGTTGTTTGTGTCTACACATATTCCGTAAATGGCACTTTTTTCAGAATTGATGATGCTGCTGATAATAATTTATATGCGTGCCGTTTCCTTATAGTGGATTTTTTATGTCGCTTCCACTCATCTTATCTTGTAGATTATGGGCTCTTATCCGAAAACAAGTTGCTGTTTTACCAGCTCTGAAAATCAGTGGACATTTGGAAAAAAATTATGTGCAGACATAGGTTCTATGTGACCAAGTCACCTTCCAGCTGTCTAATTTATTACATTTTTAAAGAAAGAATTTAATTTAAATAAATGACCAAGGAGGCAATTTTAGGAATAGAAATGCACCAGGGTGTTTTCTTTTTAAATGAGACAAACATTTTTTGGTCTCCAATGCCTTTTAATGTCCACACATATAAATAATTTAAGGCTGAGAGAACAATCCGCAGAGGTCTTCATCAACCACAGAAACATTCCTTTCATCAAGGTCGAAGCCTCAAAAACTCAAGAAACAAAGTTGTATTAATGACAACCGCAAAGGTAAATTGAGACATCACACATTAAGTACCAANGGTATGAAAAGCAATTTCATGCAAGGCGTTCGGTTCCGTTCGCTCACCTGGGAATCCGTCAAGATTTATTGTAATGACTTGTAGATAGATGGCTTTTGTTGCGGTCTAATTCGTTCCAATAAATTATTTTCTTTCGTTTCAGCTCGTATGCACAGTTTTTTTTATTAATTTTTTTACTAGTAAAGTGGAGGATGCGTCTTTCAATTGTACATATTCTTCACAATTTTAAATCCTGAATGTATGGAGCTTTGTCATAAAATAGACGTATTTATAAAGCATTCCAGGCGTTCACCCAAAAATTAGTTCTTCGCACTTCGTGCCCTTCAAGTGTCAATGAGATGAGGCAGGGAATCTATTCTATTGCTAACTCCTCTAAAAATCAATTTGAGTGAATGTGGTGATATTACGGAGTCGTCGTAAATCATAGGATTACACCACCACCATATTTACTTCCATGAGTAGGTATACTCTCCGACTTAAAATAATGACTTTAAATGTACCCATTCTTTTGACGATCTCCAGCAGCTGCTGCTGCCAGTAAAAGTTTTCAGGGGAGAATGCGTACTTCCTTTTATCTCTTTCTGAAATCATAATAGTGCCACTACCAACAATTTATGAATCATGCAGGTACTTATGGTGCGATGAAGGAGGCATTGAATAAATTCGGATTTTAATCTTTTTAATACGGAGCATCATCAGGGGTCACGACGAAAGAACGGAACTTTTTTTTTAAAAAATTATCTTTGAAATCCTTACAGAGAGGATACATATATATATGCGAACACTCTTGAAGTTTTCACTTATCAGATCATTATTTGGTATGTATTTATTATTAAGAAACACACACACGATGCTCCATGTCGCGTACTCGCCAAAGAACTCAGAGTACATCCGTTTGGTAATTTTATTCTTTCTTTTCATGTCAGTGTGTGTTCCCACATTCCCACTTTACTTCTTGCTGTGCCTTATGAGCCAATACATAACTTTTTTTATTTTGAATAATAGAACCAAGTCACTTGGTTCCTTTCTCAGAATAATGGAGATGGTAAAAATGTGACTACAAGATTGTTGGAGGTGATATGTGTGTGCCGAGAGAAGTGATGATGATCGTAAAGGCCAGCAGAATCGAGTGTGGAGATGTAACATGGAAAAAGTTTTGGTTTGTCCGTCAATACCTAACAATCAGCAAGATGAGGTAACAATACCTACGCCGACTGTGGTGGTGGTGGTGTGTGTGTCCCTTCATTTTGAATGGTTAACAATTGAGCGAACTACAATTTTTTTCTGGTGGTTGATATTTCTTAATAAAAACGGTTCAGGTTTCAGGAACTTCAAAGTCCATGTGACTTTGTGCTGGTATAATGAAATGAGGTAGATCACACCGCGTGATATATCGTTTCGTGTAGTACATTTGAAATTGAAACAGAACATGGAGATGTGGTGGTGCCGTGTCGTGATAGCCCACATGGTTTCAGACTTGTTATTTCATGTCCTCATCAGCAAGAATAGACTCAAACGCACAAGACGTAGAGGGTCGTTATTGAACTATTAATGTGGCAACACACTGAATCACCACCATCCGAGTGACATATTATATCCTTTGTAGAATAGAAATGTTTCTCTAGGATTCAAGAAGGTGCATTAGGTACATATGGTCGAGATGATGCACGAATACTCGTTTAAATGTCTTATGGGATCTTAATTTCTTCTAAAACCTCTTCTGAGCTTTACTTATTCACAAGGGAAGAAAGTTGAGACATTGGAATATAATTTCCTGGAGAATAATACTAATAACATGCATGTCAAATATGATAAATATTATGTGCTAGATGACCAAAATGTGTGCGGAGTCTTCACCAAATAGTGACATATGGATTGTAGACACATGAAATAAACACATCAGTGTCTACTTATCCCGTTTACCTTTCAGGTTGCTATACAAAATTCTACGAAGATTGTTAGCGAAGGTAGTGCCAGCGCCAATAAGTAGCTGTTAAAGAGAGTCTTCAGGCTCACTTACACTTGACTCCTTCTCCGGATGAAGTTATTGTAATGATTGCATACATCGTGTTACTCAAGATAATGTAATGATGGCATCTGGTCTGGATAAAGCACATCAAGGAAAGTGACTGTAATAACACCTTCCTAATATTATCCTTTTCCTTAATCGTTGCGCGTTTCGTCTGGACATGATTCACCGTTCATGAGAAAGTGCATATCGTCAGCAAAAAATTACTCCATAAATGGAAGCTTGAAAGGAAGACAAGGTAACTTTTTTTGTTCCAGGTCTTCCATTAACTCTGGTTTAGAATTTTAGAATGGAGAAACCTTTTTTTGTTTCAGTCGCTGCCACTATCATTGTGGAAGCGAGCCAGGAGTCTAACTACGAAACAAAAAATATGACGGCTTCTGTTAATAATAATGATCCATCTCACCACTGACATGGAAATGGTGCAATGGCACTGGAATTACATATTTGAACACTGCTATCTTATCATTATTTTTTTCTTTTTTTTTGGGAAAAAAGAGGTAGCTGTTCCTTAACATCTGCGCTTCTGCCGCTAGTTTTCACTTCTTCATATCACTTAATGACCACTATAAATGATTTGAGGTATTGTCTTGTGTAGTTTAATAAACGCAGGGTGGATCGATGATGAAAGAGAAAATTTTCCAGTCTAATCTTTTCAACAAAAAAATGGACAGCTTGCTGAAATACTGGTAGTGCCCTTTGAATAATATCCCTTTAATCGGGTTTTATTTCGAGATTTCCGGTCAGTTTTATTTAACAGCTTTATTTCCTCTGACACGTATCATGAGCAATCAATAATGAAAACATGTTATTCATGAGAAGACCATTTTCAAGCAAATTGAAAACAGTTAACGATATTGTGAGCTCCCATAAACTTGCAAAAATGTCACTTATATTGGTTTAAGTTGAACTTTCAAATGTAAATCAACAAAGTGGGTCAATTGGTTGATATATTTAAAGTAAACAACTCCCTAATAAAATCTAATCCGTAAAAGTTGAATAATTTCCGACTATTAGTAAGAAACTCCATAAATGTAAAATGCTACGTGTAAACTTCTAAAAGCTTTCTATAATATTTGATGTAATTTGAAAACATTTATATAACCATAAACACAGTACTTATGATATGGTCATATAATAATTAAATTACGTCGTAAAAGCCGAAACGGTAGAAAAAAGGAAAGATGCTTCCTTTCCTCAAGAAACAAAAACGTCGAAAAAGTGGAGTGAAATAGAGCGTTTCATGTAATAACAAGGACCTATCAAGTTTCATTGCACCTCTTGTGTCAAAACATGCTATAAACAAAACAGGGTCCTTATATGCTTCTCTCTCTTGAGGATTTTTTTTGACAACGACAAAACAACGCAAAAGAAGACAGTCTACCATAATAAAACGTGCATAGAGAACAGAGATGATTTTCTGGTTCCCCTCCTCGTAATCTTCTTGGATTTTGTAGAAAGCGTCTGTGACTTGGTGTCCTCCTTCTTTCCTGTAGGCTACCCGAAGAAAAAGCATGTGTCCCAAAACAATTCATTACCGAATTGGTTTATTGGTTTTTTTTCAACAAAACACAATAAAATGAAGCATTTTTCTTCGAATAAAAGGGCGCAATCACGGTTGCGCTGGTCAGCACCGGTAAACCGTTCATGAATGGTATATTACTTTACAATTGGAAGATTTTTTCTAGTAAAAAAATAAAGCCATAAAGTTTACGACATCCACCCGTTCCTACTTTTCCTTGTTTCAACCATACTGCATGCATTCTGTGTCCAACAAGTGAATTGCGCGTTCAAGGACGACGACCAAGATGCTCAATTTCACACTCATGTCAACCGTTAAGATTTCAACCTTGGTGCAAACTAATATTACATGGCAATTTCAATTATTGCCCCAGAATCATACACGAGTTTAACAAGGGTCTTGGGCAACTAGTAGAATATATTTTGGTACGTGTCAAACACTAAAATCAAATGGTACAAAATCATTGTACAGAGTGGAAACATTTAGAATTGCATGAACCACTACTACGATTCAAATTGAAAGAAATTCTGTGGAAGAGGTTCAAATCTTCTATGATGATACAGATGCGAATGTTGCCTTGTGGCATACATTAATTTGGATAATTTTAAACATCATTCTATGTATTGTGGAAGTTGACAAAAGACGTCCTAATATTTTGCCATATCTTGTTCTCCAATTTAAAATTACTGTTGCGACGAAAATAGAACCGTACCCCTTGTAAAGCATGAAGGTGGGTCGGACTCACATTACGAAACATTCGCCGTAAGCTTCAATGCAAAGTAAAATATAATCACGGTTCTGGTGTGACAGTTTTATTTCTGCGTAAATGGAGGAGGTTCCGCTGTGTCATTCGATACTGTTAAATACTCCGGATTAGAAAATCCAGGCAAAATATTATTTTAAAAATATCTCTATTAAAGCGAAACACTTATTCCCGTAAAAACCTTGACACAAGATCTCTCTCTCTCCTTTTATATATAGCTCAAGTATAGTTCAATCGAAACATTAGCAATTTAAGAACTGAGAAGTGTCATACTTATCCTTTAATGCATCATTCCCATAAAAATTGCCGTCATTGAATCAGCAAGCATATAATTATTTTTTCCAAAATGGGTAAATATGGAACAATAAAAGTGTTCATGAGCATCATATTTATTTATCGTTTCATCTCCCCATCGAAATAAAGTTTTACTTTTATTGCTCCATTTTTTTGGATGGGGTCTTTTAAAAAAGAAAGCTCTGACGAAAAAGGTAGAACTTCTTTTTTGTTATTAATAAAAGAAAGGCCACCCTCCTTTCAGCGGTTGTGAATAGAACAAAAATGTTATCATTATTCATTAAGTGCATATTACGATTATTGCCCTCAAAGGCCATGCCGTGGAACGACGAGCATACTTAGCGCCTTTAGCATCCAAATAAATAGCATAAGAATGACTCTGTTGGAATGAAAGGCATGCGAGGAACAGTTGGTCGAAATGTGAGTGATGTGGCGGAATGAATTGAGTAACATCTTTTTTATCGTTGTCGTTCACGTCATGTTATCTCCTCATGCCGGCGATGACAAGGATCACACGACGACTCATTTCTTCCCAGAGATCGCATTTTTATGTGTGGTTTTTATTATTATTCATTTAATATGTCACCTAAGCATTTGCGATGGAACAAGGGAGATTAAATCGCAGGGTGATGAATTTGAGCTGGGGTTTAGTGCTATCGCATACCAGAACACGAAAAACTAATAGCAAATTAGCTGCTAGTAATAAAAAAGAAATGGATCAATAAACCGCAACAGAGCTTTCATGTAAACGGCAGCATTTTTCTGTTGATTCACGAACCAGCTTAAAAGATGATGTTTACTTAAGTCA
>JAHZNF010003100.1:0-15349 GCA_027744215.1 Troglopedetes dispersus | reverse complement strand
CCAAAAACCAGCGTGACATCTTTTCGTATATTGGTGGAAATTGAAAAATAGCTGGTGTATTTTCACTTACCAAACGGAGTGTATATATGCTATTTCACCTGTGGAGAACTTCTCTCTGTAAAAAAAATTCAACGAAAACATTTCTGTGAATTGTGAAATAACTCACACAGCAAATTGTCTCATTACAGCAATATACCAACCCATTTATTACAGCAGAAAGACCATTTTGGGTGAGGAGAATGTTCCGAAACGACAACCTAAGGTGAGCTACACATACAGTCGCGCTTATATGGACTTCTTATATTCATACGTAATGCTTTTGTGTACACTTTACTTTAATTATGGTGAGGGTGTCAGACAACCCTAGAAAGAGAATATTATCTGGTTTTCTTCTGAAGTAAACTGCAATCCCCCTATTTTGCTATTATTTCGTCGACATTTCTCCTTTGCTCGGGAGAATGGGGAAAGCACTATTCACAAAATATATTTCTTTGTGATTGTGCATTGTAAACATTTACATGTACATTTGCTTGGACATTTGCCAGTGAGGAGAGTGTATGAGGCACTTATCTACAATTACCTGAATTAACAATTTTTCAGGAGTCGAAATGGGTTGAGCGGGCCCTTGCTAATGAGAAGCCACCACCAACACGAGCCAGCAAGAATAAGCCCGCACCAATCGCAACTGAGACTGTTGTACCTCCACCAAGAAAGGAGTCGCTCAAGATGGAAAGGACACCGGCAACTCCACCTCCAGTGCAGCCAGTCAATGTGACGTTGCCTGGACCCAGGAAGTCAATCACGGAGATTATCAAGGAGGACATACCAAAAGTGGAGAATCTGCCAGAAGAACAGGTCACCGTGAAAATGCCCCCGGAGCCTATCGAAGAGCCTGAGGAGGAGTATGAAGAGGAACCTGCTCCCGTACCAGCCAAGGAACCAACACCACCTCCACCAAAAGAACCCACGCCACCGCCTAGAGAACCCACACCTCCGCCACCAAAGGAGCCCACACCACCGCCCAAGGAACCCACGCCTCCTCCACCAGCAAAGGAACCTACACCACCACCTCCAGCCAAGGAAGCTACACCCCCACCGCCTCCAGAAGAGCCAACACCTCCACCACCTGCGGAAGAGGAGGCTGCCCCATCTTCCGCTCCAGAAGAACCGGCTTCAACACCAGCGACGGAAGGTACATAAACTCCCACTTATGATACCGTATCAGGTTGGTATCATTGTGTTCATAAATTCATGTTTTCATCCAAAGAATCCGTGGCCGAATCTCCAGCTCCCGCACCGGCGGAAGCCGCAGCGGAAGCTGGACCCGAACCCGTCTCAGAGGAAGTATCCGTGCCAGAAGCCGCTGCCTCTGAGCCAGCAACGGGCGACGAGGCTTCGAATAATAAGGGTGAGGTTGAAGATATTCAATTAGAGGATGAGATTACACTGGATGAGGTGTGTGACGTAGAGGAAAACGATTTAGAAATCGAGTCCGAGGAACCAGGTTGAGTTTTCAATTTAACAAATCATTTAACCCAAAGTCCCTTCTTCTCTTTCTCTTTCTCATAATATTTTCCATACATCTCGTTATCATCACCAGACATCCACACACACACATAATACCACGCTCGCACACACAAAAACACAAAGCTTCTCACAAATCTTCACACATGCACACGCACAATGAATTATGGATTAGAAAATTTTGAAGAATGAAATCATAGTTCATATATGGAGCAAGAACAAGGCGAGAAAGATGACAAACTAGTTCTATAGAACTTCGCAACAAACTATAATATTACAAGATTATGATTAATATCTTTCACTTTTCCGTGGCGCCCTAAAAAATAAAACACGTTACACTTGCTCGCTTGCGCCTCTCTCCACTCTTTTTCGGCTGCGTTCTATGCCTCAGTTCCCTTTCTTATAAAAATTTCACAATCACACTGATCCACAAAGAAATAACAGCGACGCTTTTATGCCTTTATTGGACACAAACACTCACTCATAATATATTTATACACACAATTTGTGTCCAAAATATTAATGCAATATAAAAGAAAAAAAAATTGCGAGAATGCAACAGTGCTCCGTTTACTCCGCCATCACACGCGAAAGACTACTTTCTCATTTTGACAGATAATACAGGATTCTATTTTTGATGCTACTCGCTCACACAATATTGTCTACATTTTTGTCTGCTTTTTTGTGTTACGATGATGAGAAAAAAGTATAATAGTTTTCCCAGGATTGATTACACGGAGGCTTTCTGTGTCACTCATTTTCGGCAACAAAAAGTAGATGGGTGTGTACGCAATATTGTTTTGGAGGACAGTCGACCAAAAAGTAAGATCGTATCAGTTATATATGATTTTTTGGTGAGTGAGTAGTGAAAATACTTTTTTGCGAATAAAGAGAAGTGAAGCAAAATGGCAACTTTTAAGGAAAATATCAAAGGTGAAATTTATATGGGACGTTTCTTCGAATCTTTTTTAAATTATTTTTTTCAACTGAAGTAAAGGTGCCTCTCGTCTACTTACAGGTTATTTTCCTGGCTCAGGCAATACTATTACTTTTGTTGTTTAGAAAACTTTCGGAACAAGTGACAAATATTATCTACAAAGTATATTTATTTAATCCACTCTATGAACTCCATCCTAGATGAACTTCCTTCTTTCATTCTTTCTTCTACTAATCCAAACATCGCAATAACAGGTGCACTAATTGCTTGCTTTGATTGAGGTTTGGTTGTAAGAACTAGTTAAGTGTTGTGAATGAGACGAGTGAAATTGTTAATAGTTATGATCGTGTCATATTTCAAAATTATGATGAAACCTTCTAACGATAAATTAATTACCAATTTCTTCTTTCCATCTTTGTAATATGGTGCAATAATAATTTATTACCACACAAAACGTTCCCTACGGACGGATAGTACCTCCCCACTTGTGAAACTTTTGCCCTGCCTTGCAACAGTTAATTTTCGTAATTGGATATTTTAGTGTTGGAAAATATTTATTGAAACAGAAAAGCAATTAAAAACGACTGCGGATTTTTTTTGAATTGTCATACTTCAATAATAATTTGATATGGAATGTGAATGGACAGAGACGACTCAGTCTGCTGAAGCGGTAGAATCCCCGCAAGAGACTGAGGGATCTGCTGATTCAGCAGCAGCAACTCCAGCAGATGACGTGGCGGCCCAAGCACCTGCCAACGACCAGGAAGCCGGCGAGTCACCTGCCTCCGTTAGGTAAGAATTAAAGACCACACAGTCTTCGTAAACATCACCACCTTTTGTAGATGTATAGCTTGGGCCAAAATTAGGTGCCCATCCTTATAGCTCCACAATGTCTCATTATTAGTTCAGGTCATATTTTAAATTTCTCTAGTGCAAGCACTAGAATTTCTGTTTCATAGATTCCACTTTAAAAACACTAGTGACGACAATCCTCACAACCTAGAAAAAAATATTACAACAGGTGAACGGAAAATTGTGTAGAAAAAAAAAATTAGGTGAACCGGACAATGAAAAAACATTTCGCTATTTTTCCAACATGTGTATAATTTTACATTTTCAGTTGCAGCTTCTTTGTTATTAGTAAATTAATGATTAAATGTTTATTTTTTTTTGTACTTTACCAATTTTACAAAAAGCATATTCACCATACTAAAACAAATTAAGAAAATAAATCTCTCAAAGTGAAAATTAAATGGAACGACAGGGTCTGCTGCTCGCTGCGTGAGGTACCGACTGCAGCAAGCCAGCAGGTCTTCGTTATAAAAAAAACCGTACTTATAATTTCAAAACAACAAATAGTTTCTTTAATGCTAATAAGAATAATAATTTTCAACATGTCACAAACAATTTATTGAATGATTAACACCTGAAATACTTCTCTCTGTACAAATTAATGTTAATTTTGTTATGTGACCGATTGATGATAATATTTTTTAGCATATTAATTGTTGTGTAAACATAGCATTGTGGTAGCTGACATTGATGGACCTATGATTCCACCTCCCGACGAGGAAGCCCCTGCAGTTCAAGAGGAACCTCTGACTGTGGAGCAGATTCAGGTGCTTATTTGCATACAAACATTTTGACCGAAAACTTTAAAAAAGCCTTTGTCACAACAATTCACTTTTACATGATTTGTCATACCAAACAAATAAGTACAATTGCAAAAAATCAATTACAGTTACATACATGCAACACATTTTTTTTATAAAAAAAAGCTGATTATTAATAACTTCCTTTTCACTTTTGTTTGAGAACACTAAAATATCTAAAAACAAATGCAGCACAAGTTTCGTTTTCCTTGCAAATAAATACATATCAGGCTATACATTGTTAACGCGTTTTGGACATGCTGCTGCCTCTAAATATCTTTTTTTGCTGATAGCATTTCAAACATGCAAATTTTAAATACACAACAAATTATGCAACGCAAAGCACATAATATTTACTACAGAACATAATCAAAACTTTTCGCTAAGTTGCTACATTGAATTTTTTCGCAAAAACGTAGAGTCTAAAGATGAAAGTTATTAGTCTGGTTTTATCTTTTAATTGTTGGGGTCTTGTCGTGTCTGGCTGGTGTTGTTTCCTTTGTCTCTCAAGAAAAAACGTCTGAGTCTACAAAACATTATTATTGTACTTGTTGCGACGTAGATTCGTGCAAGTCACCCCAGAGATGTGTATTTTTCTACTCCAGAGCTACATTCAAGTGATAGATAGCTCCAGCGTTTTTACGATTCAAATTGTTTTTGTCGAAAACAAGCCAAAAATTTTGTTTTTGCTTTTTGTTCTATTTTTTATTCCTTTTTTTTCTAGCAGTAGAGCCATCATAACTGCGCGCGTTGATGCAAAGTAAAATTATGCAAAAAAGCATAAAACTGCTGCTACAGTCCTCCTCCTGTTGTCAACAAGGTGCTTTTGTAATGACGGTGATAATTATCGCTTTTTACAATTTTTTTCTCCTATTTTTTGTACACTGCTGAAATTTTTTTTATCTACACTGAGCTGTATTACTTTTTAGACACACAAGATGGTTGTTTTTTTCTTCTTTGGTGAAGAATAAAATGTATCCAGCGCTTTTTTATTCTCCTTTCTTCTCTACAGTCTACCGCAATAAACTTTTGGGAATCAAATATTTTGTCAAGTAATTGACAATCACTATCACATTACTGTTTGCACTATTTGTTTAATATTAGTATGTATTTCATGTTGTTGTTATTAAACCGTTTAGGTGCTTTTGTAATGACGGTGATAATTATCGCTTTTTACAATTTTTTTCTCCTATTTTTGTACACTGCTGAAATTTTTTTTATCCACACTGAGCTGTATTACTTTTTAGACACACAAGATGGTTGTTTTTTTTCTTCTTTGGTGAAGAATAAAATGTATCCAGCGCTTTTTTATTCTCCTTTCTTCTCTACAGTCTACCGCAATAAACTTTTGGGAATCAAATTTTTTGTCAAGTAATTGACAATCACTATCACATTACTGTTTGCACTATTTGTTTAATATTAGTATGTATTTCATGTTGTTGTTATTAAACCGTTGTCCGCATACTTATGCTTCATTTTGATTTTCTTTTTTAAAAATATGTAATGTTGAATTTCCCTGCTTATCTTTAGAGGGCCTTTCAATTTAGATTGTAGAAGCTTCCCAAAGTAGTTAACCTACATACTCGCGCCTGCACAAAAGAATGCACACATGCACGTCCATGTAACGTAGCAAAAAAAATTCCCTCGCACCTGTAAAGTCAGTCCCAGTTCGCCTTTATGTTAATTTTTTTGTTCAATCACTATTACTGATTGCTCTACGTGTGTCAATGTCAACGTTCCGTGGAATAATTCGTCGTAAACGTCTAAACTAGTTTATTACAGCAATAATAACAACTGTTTAAGTTTATAGGGTTGTCCCATTTTTTCGTTTCTTTTTTTTTCTTTGTAAATCACTGTTGTATTGAAGCATTATTGATAAGCCTACCTTATATGTTGTTTTCGACATGAAACAAAAAAGCTTAACCAAAAACTAAATATATGAATGAAAAAATCAGTGTCGTTCGTTTACCGTCTTCTCTTCGATTTGTTGTCAATGTACATGTTTCGTTTGTTTTTATGATGATCATATTTATGATATCATTGAAATGTGAACACATGATGAAAACACCTGTCTTTTTTTTCCACATGCAATCTTTACATATTGTTTCAGCAATGTTATGTAACCTCTGATAACTCACATCTATTTTGGTTGTTCTGTGCACGTTCTTTTCGAAACGACCTGTGCAGGCAGAAGCTGAGCGACGACGAGCTGAGTTCGCACAACTCTTAGAGGAACATGCAGAACTGGTAACAACTGTGACCAAATTAGAGAAAGTTGCAGTGATAGTAAGTAAGTCGTGTGCGGAAGCTCTCGCACAGCAAGAAGACCAACAGCAGCCACCTTCGTCATCAACAGATTCTCCAAAAAGTAAATAACTTCCATCTTAATATCTCACAGTTTCATCTTTTGCCTTCGTCATTCATCCAAATGTATTTTGTGCAAATTCTTTTTGTTTTTTGTGGACACGCACGCAAGATTTTGCCTTTTTCTTTAAGATCCAAAGAATATTGTCCATCCAGCCAAAACAATTCACTTTAAATGTACTCTTTTAAAGCTGCAATTTTGTTACTATTCAAATGAGAGAGAGAATCTTGTACAGTGACTGTTATTGTCATTTTAATACATTTTCTGGTGCTGCATTCCTAACTCTGCTAAAATTATTACGGTAATTTTATTCTTTAGTATGTAATCTTACGTTCTTGTAAAAAAAACTGTATACTACACACAAAACAAAAATACATGTTATTATGCAAATGTAGATAGATGTATAGGCTTATTATATTGTGTAAAAAATTGTATGCTTCAGTTTATCGAGTTTGCGCAAATCTTATCCCTTTCTTTCCCGACTGCAATTCGTGTAGGCGATGCGCTAGTCATCATCAACAAATAAATTTTTGTTCGAACGAAACTGTTATTGCAATTATATAAAGAGGCTCGTCGGGGTGCTTGTCTAGAAGATTGAGTTATATATGTAATGGTATTTTCTTGCAAGTTGCGTTCTGTTGCGATTCCGACCTCGACCAATTACGAGCATGTGTGCAAGGAAGTTATTAATATTGTAAGTATGAAGTGTGGCACGAATCTATCCAATTATAGATTATGTTATTGTTACTAATTACATATTATTATTATGAATACACAAAAATGTTTTTTTTTCTTGTTGACTTTTGTTTAGGACTTACTTCGCAGTTTCACTAATGATTTTACTAGATTCAATTCTTGTGATTTTATTTTTTGCTTCATGACTATCTTAAGTTTTGTTTTTTAATTACGTAATGTCTCGTCTTGCGAGAGGAAACTTGCTTCATTTTTTTCCGAGTCGTGTTCATCTCGAATTTACTATAGTTAAAAGCCAAATTATCTAATGGTAAATGTTAGTAAAGTATCTTTCGGAAACAACGAAATAAATTCCTAGAACACATAAAATTGTCACACATTATATTTACCTATAGGTAGCGATAAGCTATAAATTGAAGTAGTGTCATTACAAGCAATTGTCGAGTATTTCCTGCATGCCAGTGTTCAGTCCTAATCATATCCCCATAGTATACCGTATAACAATAGACTTACAGAATATGGAGCCATATATGTAAATTGTAAATATGTCTCAAAATGAATGAATGTACATAAGATGTAATGATACCAAAAATGTATGTAAAATGTGTGACTTATTGTAAATGGGAAAACATTCTTAATGTTTAGAGCACTGTTTACTGTAACGGTACTTATTGCCTAATAAAGACAGTTAATTATATTATGTGAGTCAAATCGTAGCAATAATGCTTTCCAAAATTGCAGTCGGCAATTATTGCATAGTATTCGTTTGCGTAGAGGCTCTACGGTAGAGGTCATAATTTCTTTACAAAGTTCGCACGAAATAAATTTTTTGACGCAAAAAAAGTCTGAAATCAGCCAAAAAGGCATCAGCAAGCGGAATAATATATCAATAGTATAATTTGTAGAGCCAATCTACATACATAGAAAAGAAGGATCACTTCACATTTTTCCTGTGCCAAAAATGGACTTATTGTAGGCGCAAAAAATGAAACCTGCTACATTCATGCACACACTCTTGTTTGTACCTACAGGAATGAGAAAGGAGACAGCAAGGAGCATAAAAAGAGATATGATCATGTTTTCCCGGTTCGGTAGTACCATGATCTTCTTAATGTGAGCCACTTTCAACTTAAAACTTTTGTACAGTGGAGTCATATAAGAAATGATGAACTAGCGTGGGACCCATCTCCTTTGTAAATACGATTGCGAAAGAGAATAGCCATTCTTTACACATTACTTTGGTTATGTATGTCGGATGAAAATGCCAAAAGTGGTTCCAGCTAGCTCCAAATAGCACTGGCTCCACTGGCACTTGCATGACAAATAGAGCAGGCATTACCCCAATTTTTTTTTACTCTGGACTCCGAACATGTACTTTACAGCAACCAAGGCTGGCTTGCGAAGAGTAATATCATTTCACTTTAATGGAAAAGCATACTCCTGAGGTTTTTGCCTCGTCTTCGCATTTTCCTGGGTACTAGGACATTACTTTAGCGCTACCAAAACACCCACGGAATTGACACAAGGTTATGTTATGTTTGATGACACACAAGACTTGGTTACTAACTTATTTATTGTGCATGCAAGGTAGCGATAAAATGTGAAATGTAGTTGTACGATGATGACGCAATAGATATGATCCATGTTTGTCCTGAACCATCATGCTAGAAATAACTTCCTATTCTGAAAACTACTTTTAGGTCTTTGTCTCTTTTATTTTTAGTAACCTTTCCGGTCTCGACCTACCTAAGAGCAATTTTGGGATTTACATAACAGCAAAAAAGCAACAACTTGAAACTCTTTCGGTGGAGATAATATCATGGGCCACTTGCTTGTGTCAGTTTACCCGTTATACTTTACCTCTTTTGTTTGTTTGCTTGTTGCAAAACTTTAATGTAAAAATAAAAGCATAATTACACGTGTAAGTCCTATAAAATGGGCTTTTCACCAGGTTCAAAGAAATCTTCTACATATATACATCCTCCTGAATTTCTTTTAGACTGATTCAACTAAACAAGAGATATTCTACTTTTATAGTGCTGCAGATGCACATGTATTTGATGTGTCAAGCGATAACGTGAAAGTGGAAGGGTTTCCGCAAAACTCAAAAGGTGCATTTTTTTCTGACAAAAACTAGCTACCGCTTCATACAAACCATTCGTCTTGACTGGAATATTTATTTTCTTTGGAAATTCACTCCTTACGTCAGCCCAACCAATAAATTTCTCGTGGTGCTTGGCAGTTTACTTGATTGAAATAAACAAAATTGATAAATGGAAACGTATGGTACAATGTTTATACGCTTTGATATAATACACACAAACAGATGTAACCCTGAGATTTCAAGTAAACAATTTTTGGTACCATTATCACTTCCGTTCAGTAACAACTACACTGTAAGGCTGCGGACTCAACACAATCCCAATTTTTGGCGTTTCAGAAGGTCTCCATTTCGAGGGGTCCGCATGGAATGAGAATTGCTGCAAAAGTCCAACGAAGAAAAGGAAGAGCTCGTCTCTTGCTAAGGACTCTCCAGGACAGACGCGTTTCCCTTAAAAAAATGATATAGTATAGTCAAAACAGTTCACTACTCGTAGTCTAATTTCCCGCCTTGAACAATTCAAAGAACTCAATTTTTTCGTCATAAACTTGCATACTAAGAGAGGAAGTCTGAATCTTTATTCATGCAAATCACTGCGCATTTTGGAAAAGCGAAGAAAATGCTTTCACTAATGCTCAAACGTATTCAAAAGAATTTTCATGCATAGTTCGCCAGCAGCTGACATTATTTGCATATTTTCAGTGTCTTTTCTTCTTCGTCAGTTTTTTATATCGTTTGCGTAACGAAGCTGTCACATTCAAAGTTCATTCATAATTCAGCATGCATTTTCAACAAAATCAAAATCACTGCCTTGTTTCATGTCACCCGTCATTTTTAGGGAATTGGCATTACAACATTGTCACATCTATCGTAAGTTAATTACAAATATTATGCTAATGAGTAATGAAATTTCCAGTTACCTGTTGAAAATGGAAGGAACGAATCATATTTAACAACGCCACTGTCCTCTCCGAGGAACCGTTCCGGTCGAAAATTTTCTGGGTCAGTCCAATACTGGCGATTATTGTGACAATTGTGGAGATTAGATATGATAACAGTTTCCTTCGGAATGTCGTACCCAAACAACTCTAAAAAAGTTAACTCACAAGTAATTAAAATTCTGGGGCAACTTGTTTAAAAACAAACTGGAAAGAGGATGTGTGCGCTCACTTGTATTCTCAGTGGTACTATGGAATAAGCCCAGTGGAACTAAAGAGGATTTCCTTAAAATTTCTTTAATTGTGGCTTCCGTGTATGGCATTCTAGAATTCACCAGAAACGTGAAAATAATAAATACTAACTACAGTCGAACACTTCAGAACAAGGTGTTTACCTTCTCCGGTGCTCAATTGCTGGAGAAAGTTTCCCCAAAACGTGATCAATTTCTTGCTGCACTTTGAGTTGCACATTTTCATGCAAAATCATATAGAGAAATGCCCAGTATAAAGTCGTGCTCGTGGTATCCGCACCAGCCATGAAAAGGTCGAGCAGTGTCACCAATAAAGAATGCTCTAAAATTGAGTTTCGCTTCGCTAGAAAAAAAAATTACAAAGAACTTTTCAATAAAAGAGTCATGAGAATACGTACCTCCCGTTTCTCCATAAAAGCTAGAAGTTTTATCTGTTGTTCTCCATATTTCTGCCAAATAGTGGTCAATAAAATCTCCCATTCTGTCCTTGTCAAACTTTCTCTTGTGAACTTCAATTATTCCCTTTAAAAAATGGTGAACTGTCGCTATCGAGTTGACAAATGTGCTCCAGCGAGTGATGACAGGAGCAATTTGTAAGAGCCGTGGTAAAAAAAGAAGTGGGCCAGTATACTGCGTATCTGCCAAGTCCCTATAAATGTCATTATCATCAACCTTATATTGGGGTAATGACCAGGAGCATTTCTTTGATTTTTTTTTGGAGCCAGCTCCACTGAAGTGAAAATCCAAAAAAATAGATGCATAACAAAGTGTTCACATACGCTCCAGTTTTCTTTAAGATATCCAGCAACCTGTTGTCTTCATGATGGTAACGCTCACCGCACGTGATTTTCCAGAGGGCATTCAGCACTGCTAATTGAAACCGAGTCAAAAGATTGATCGGTTCTCCAACGTGGTTCCTTTATAGCAAACGTATTTTTTTGTCATTTGTAGTTGACTAAAACTGCGCAGGGAATTTTTGCTTTAAAGAAATAGTCCACCGCGACCAACCTGATTCCCTGGATGAGCTCGTTTAATTCTTCCCTAATTAATGTCTCCATTGCCTGCTTCCCAAAACCTAAATCCTTTAGATGGCGCAAGGTGAACTTTCTCTGATCTGTCCACGTCCTTCCTTCACTGCACACCAAACCTGAAATTTAACACGAAATTGGTTTGTGAAATTGTGACCCAGATTTTCATACACGAGTCCACGCAAAACAATATTACCTTTTTTTATTCCCCCATTTCGCGTTTCCAGCATTTTCAGATCAGGTCGTCCGGAGAATGCATCTTTGTTAAATGCTTCCCGTATCACATTAAAATCATTAAGAACCACAACTCTGTAAAGGAGTTTCTTAAATAATGATTACGAGTAATTGAAACATGATTTTCTAAATATTTATTCCTGAAAAGACTCACCTGTACCTTCCGAGGAAAATGGTGAAAATGCTGCCATATTTCCTACCCAGATTTTCCAGTCGTTTATAAGGATTAACTACTAAGAAGGGCATGTACCCCACTATCGGTAAATTCCATGGTCCAGGTGGACAGCAAAGTTGTCTTTCCTCAGATATCTGATTACCCCAACAAAATTTCTGACGGATCCACCAGAACACAAGCAACAAAGCGAACAGTGCTAGGTAAACTTGACAAATGTCGTGAAACTCACTTCCCATCTTGACAATTTGATCGACCACGACAAACTACGAGACTGACTTACCAGGTGTGTCTGTATTTATACAGATACAACATGTAAGTTGAACTGAGGATTTAATATTATGGTTTGTACGTATATTGATGCTATGAACAAATTACGACAAAGAAATGTTAAAGTTCAAGAAAGTGTTGTGAACATCCTCCTTTTGTTGTGGTGATGGTTATCAGTACGCACGCACATTACAGTTTGTTCAAGAGAAGTCTCTATTTTCTCGGTACCACGTGGCTTCAAAATAAAAAAAAAGATGTAGAATATGGAGTCGAGAGTGTCACAATATTATGAACTAAGAGAATTNTTGTGGTGATGGTTATCAGTACGCAGGCACATTACAGTTTGTTCAAGAGAAGTCTCTATTTTCTCGGTACCACGTGGCTTCAAAATAAAAAAAAAGATGTAGAATATGGAGTCGAGAGTGTCACAATATTATGAACTAAGAGAATTGTGAAAGCTCCTTCAACTTATTGTCGCATGTGTTTATTTTCGTCTTGCAATCCAATGTTTCGATAACTAAAAAAATTCTTTATGTTTATTTTTACACTGGAGTGTTCTATTTTTTGCTCTGAAGTGGCGCATAAATTATTTTCACGCCGAGGAGGTTTAAAAATCTATAATGTAATCACGAAAAATAACTCTTAACTTGCTTTAAAAATTTGGAACTAACTGGTTTTATCTGGTTTATCTGAGAGTCGAAGTTCACTGCTTTGATTCTCTGTGCAAATATTTACACCATTTCCTGAACTGATGCAACTTTTTTCTCCCGGATGTTTACGTGTTAACTCCCGGTTCCTCTGGACATAATCAATTTCTGTTTAACTGTCCGTCTTGCACGTGTTGCACGTGCGTGTGAATTTTTTTTAATGCATTAATCCAGGTTTTGGTGTTTATTATCCAGTACAACATAAGTCTTAACATATCTCCTCGACTGTTCAGTTTCATTGAATATTTTTTTTCAGGGGAGTGCAAAGAGAATGATAAAGTGGCTCCACTAACGAGAGCATTTAGGAGCTGCTAGTCAGCACATCATACCATACTTGTCCAAATATTTATCCAGTGTTTTAGCTAAACTACAATTTCTCCCACTAAAAGTAGCGACTAAATAAACAAGCAATTTCCATTTTCCGGCTTTTCACGTGTCTCAATAGTTTGTTTACATATTAATTATCCTGCAATCATTCTGAACAGATATGGAGAACCTCCGACGAGCATGGTAAAGTTGAAGATCAAATTTTCCACAAACATTTCCAGTAAAATCGACGAGATCTGGTACAGTCAATTCAAAGACGTAAGACAAAAAAAAGAGACGCTCTTTTGCCACAGAGGCTATTATTGGCTACTCTTGTTAACTCGAACCAGTTCTCTCTGGAAAAGAGAGAGAGAGAGAGAGCACATGCGGAAGTTGTTAGTGGTGCATGTGGGACCACATCACTGGGGGTAAGAATAGCATCAGAAAAACCACTCTGAAAAAGTAAATGACCCATTACGCACATAAATAGTTATTTAAGAACAAATAAATGTCCATCATTCATTTACACACCCTTCCGTCGTCGACCCTACCTTGGACATAAGCCTTTGTTATATTATGTGTCCAGGAAGACACATGATGCCTCAACTATCACGGAGAGGGTAAGAAAAGGGAGAAGACATAAGTTGCAATCTACGAGACATCACTTTACCATCCACAGGAAAGGAAACCAATTTATTAACACGGTGTGCGCACTATCAGTATTACTACCACATGAAAATGAAAACGAATTTTTCGAAGAAAAAAGTCATTTGTCGTCTTCATTGCTTTTTTCCTCTTTGCTCCAGCAAAAGGCAGGATGACAAAAATTTGAGCAAGAACCGGTTACCCCTTTCTATTGTGTGTGTGATTATCGTCTCAAAGTTTCCGGCTTTAGAGAAATTTGAAAGGGGAATGAATTCCGGGTGGGATATTTTATTCCGTAAGTTTATAATATTGAGTGAAAATATTTGTCGGGTGGGATATTTTATACCGTAAGTTTATAATATTGAGTGAAAATATTTGAGACAGACCATTTTAAGTAGACACATAAAACGACATGAAGAAGAGCATCGCCATCTCCCCTTCTTTCACCATCCCTCCAATTCGGAATAGCTTTCATAACTTTCGGACTTGTGTAGAAACAAAAAAATACCTTTCTAATTTCCGCATGTCCACACTCCGAGGAAATGTATCCCAAGGAGGGAAAAAAGTAAGAGGAAGTGCACAATAATAATAATGATGCTCAAAGTAAGTAAAAATAATTTCTCCTTGAAAAGTTAGAACCAAGTTTTCCTCCTCCACCACCAAAAGTATTTTTTTTGTGCATCATTGTGCAATGCAATCCACTGCGGCAATGAATTAATGTAACTGGAAAATGGGGAAAAGAGAAAAAAATATATAAGAGTGGGAGGGAATTGTGGGTTTTTCCTTCTGTTGCAACAATATAACTGGACCTTTGATGAGGATGGTGGAGTAGCCACAGAGGAATTTCATTTACAACATCATCATCATCATCGTAGTATTTTCGGATGTTCTTTCAGAGAATTACTAGATATTGAGAGAGAGAGAAAAGACAAAATGCGAGTAAATACACATATGAACAAAGATGAGAACGGACCACCATCATCGACCTAAAATATGGTTCGGATTCCCTCTCCTGCTTCGCACAATTGTGTGCACACATCCAGAAGTATTTTTTTGTGTGTTTGGTCGGACTAGTCAGTATTAAGTATATATTTGGCCAATTCAGTTGATACACTGGAAACGAAACTATTCACGCGGAGGAGAAGAGTAGTGGAGGGGTGAACTTGAACCTTCCGGAGAAAAGAAAGGGGAGCAAAATAATATGAATTGCATTATTGTCTGGAAAAACAAATAAGTTGGTTGGGAGCCCATCTGGGTTGCATAACGTTCATAGATTGCAATATAGGATGACGTAATGAGAGTTAATGGACTTCCACGCGAGACTCGACTTTGGCTTGCCTCCTTCCTCTTCTCTGGAATGTGTGGAGGAAAACAAAAAAACTTTTATTTTCCCCTGTTCAAGTCGTTGCAATGCGATGCTCATTGTTAAGGGTAATGGCACACGTGAAACTACTATTATTTAGTCGGCAAAAAACTAAACCTTGTACCCAAGTTGGAAATAGTATCATCTTCTTGTATATGTAGAG
>JAHZNF010003099.1:0-10967 GCA_027744215.1 Troglopedetes dispersus | reverse complement strand
GAACCAGCAGAAAAACGCTGGTGTTTTTTACCTCCGTGTTGTGTGATATTTATCAAGTCGAATGTGTCATCTTGTCGTGGTCGTCGTCGTCATCATCGACAGCAACTTGTGTAAATAATAATCGCGAAAAGATATATCATACTTTTAGCAAACGTACTCTTATCCGTAAATTGTGGTCAATTATCTCAAAAGACCGACGAGCAAGGAAGGAGCACTACTTACTTCTTGCCCTTTTTCCCTGGAACTTTGTTTAGTCATTTAAAACCCATTTCTTGTATATTACACGGTCTCGTTTCGTCTTCTCTGGTGAATCAACGAACCTTGTATTGTTTACGTACAATTAAAAAATGTCAGTTGTACGGTAACAGTTGTGATTCGCACTCAAGCGTGGTAGAGGTAGGAATAAAAAAATGTTGACTGTGCTCACCGTTCCGTAACGGAATTAAAACGCACGTACGACTTACTCCTCGTGTGGTGTCGAGGGGGTGACGTAAGAAATTGAGTAAAAAAAACCTGTCATTACGTTGTAACTCATCATCACACCGATTCTTTAATTTTTCTACAGATAATCAAGTAGCGCCAGCAGCAGCTCGCAACATGCCCATCATAGATGATTCTCAACCACCAGCGGCACTTGTAGATCTGCTCCAACTCCGACCCAGCATCCTCCCCGACATTATCACTTGCCACGCTGGGGTGTCTGTTCGATACGGATCAAGTCACCCCGTTCCAGCAGCATCCGACGATCATCAACACGAGCTTGCCCATCACGGTGCTCATCAACCACAGCAAGTCCCGTTAGCACCGTCTTCAGGCCCTTGCCCGCTATCTCCTCGAAGCAGCAACGTTCATCCTCCAAGAAGCGTGGACGTGGAGTTCAGTCTCAAGTTGACCATGTGTTCTGCCCCTGACAGTGTACCTGCTCCTGATCTGGTTGCTGCTGTTGATAATAACGACCAACTCAGTTCAGAGGAGCAGTACAGGCTCGCAGGGAGGCAGTTGAGGAGCATTGCCGACTCGTTTCGCACCAGTAACAACAACAACAACCAGGTTAGTTAGTTAGCACTTGATTCTCTCTGTTGTGTGTTCTAATTAACACTTACGATACCATCACCAAACAACCATCACATTTGCATGTTTATTGCAACAACGCAATCGGGATATGCATCTTCTTCGTTTCTAGTTACAAAAAATTCTCACTCTTTTTTTACCATTTAAAGTTTAATTACACGGTTCATTACTACACAACTTCACTCTTTTCAAACAAAATTTTTTTTTTCGTAAATCTCACCCCACAGGATCCTCCGCTTTCCCTCATAATTACGTAAAAAAAAGTGGTTCCATGATAATATTACGTTTCCATAAGGTGCTGCGATGCATCCTCTCCTGATCTCCTCCCAAGATGATTTCATTTTTTTCCCACTGAAACATTAAAAATAGGAAATTAAGTAGATCGTTTTCTTCCTAAAAAATATATATATATATTATCAACTTTTTTTATGACGCTCACTCGTTGTGTGTTGTTAAAAATATTATATATTTTCAGTTATTTCAACAATAAAGCAGAAAATCCTTCGTCTTTTTTTTACTTCTCATTCAAAATCTTCCGTTTTCATCATAATATTCTTCATTTTGGTGTCTTGTAATAACTTTGACATAAAAACCCCTATTTTTTATTACGAGTTATTATCGGGAACGTAAAAGAACGGAAAAAATGAACTCACACACAACAAGAAAGTGATGCTCACTTCTCTCTTCTTTGGACTTTTTGACTGATGCACAGTTTTTTTTACGATTAACTATTAAGTATTCACAGGATAAAGAAGAAGAAAAAAAGGGAGAGAGAGAGAAAAAAAAATGCAAATGGATCCCTCTTTCCTTCATTTTTTTATCTGTCCATTTAGAAAAATGAGGTAGCCAATTTTTATGACCGCATACTCGTAATTTTTTTGTCGGATTTTTATGGGTTTTATTAACATTAAAAAATATATTGAATACGAGCAATTTTTAAAAAAACAGGGAATGGATGCCTGAAAGGGTTTGTTTTTTTTTTGCAAACTTTGTATTTTCTTTTTATACCCTTCGCTATCGTAAAAAATAGTTGTTTTTTTCGCAAACTTTGTTGCGTTCACTTATTTGCTATTATCATGAGTATTATTGTGTGCGCAAAAGATGTTACCCAAGAGTACGGACATGAAAAAAAATATGATCGACAGAGCGAGACGAATGTTGGAAAAAATAATTCATAATATGCAATTTTAGCAAATGTGAAGGGGTGTTTGATCTTTATGATTTTCATGGTTTTTTATGATGGTATTTAACATTTTTTCTTTTTAAAAAAATTTATTGCTAAAATTCGTATTTTTTTATTATTTCCAGGGTTCAGGCCGAACGAATCAGTCAACTTTTGAGCTAAACGTGGTCATCAGTGTGGCCATCCCCACTGCTGCGATCATCGGGCTTGGGTTCGTCTACTTGAGAAGGAATTGATGAACAGCAAAACGTATCAGCGTAACAATGATTCCTGTGTGTTTTTTCCGGCCAGTGAAAGAAGATTATACAGATATATATGGAGTCAACTAACATGACTATTGGAGAAGAGAGGTTTTGTTTTTCTTAGTCTTAATTTAATTATTTATGATAGTGATCTCGTCGGAACGGATTAGTAACGTATTTGTATAACGATACGATTCTACTACACACACACTTTATTTATCGACCTTATTCAGTAGATTTTTTGTAGGTTACTTACGTGAATTTTCTAGTTTATTTTGCATGTGATTTTTTGTGTTTAGTTTGTTTGCTCGCTTATACAGGATCGTCTTTTTCGGGTTGATTCAAACCTGAGTTTCAAGAACATGCATGCGTAGTGCCAAAAAAAATATTTGTAACCGAATACGGCAATTTGCTTTTGGTATACTTGTTCCATGAGAGTTCCTTGAGACATGATATACTTACGTTGTACCATAATTGTTTTTTGTTCATATTTATTTCGCTCATCAAAGCAGAGTAAAAACACGTGATTTTAAGTTTTTTTACTTTCATTCAGCAACACAATGATCTCAGGTATAAAAACACACAGCACTTTCTCGTAAGCGTTAAATTAACGTATACGTTTGTTTGCCCGCTTCACATGAGAGTTTCCGTGTTTTTCGCGTTTTGTAATTTTATTGCTAGTCACAGCAAAAAACTTATTTGTAAACATATGATCTTTTTTTGTTCTCTCTCTCAAATTCTGGTACACAAGTTTATTTCCCGAAACTCATTCTCTCTCTTTCTCTCGCTACGGATATCAAGTCATCAAAGTCAGTTAAAAATAATAACGAGTTAAAAAAAATTTTTACCTGAGCTAACTAACCTGATCGATAGGTTAAAAAGTTTCCTTCTACAGTTCATTGCAAAAAAAATCCATATAAATATTTTCCTGGTCTTTCGATACACCAACTAGAAAGAAAGAAATCTAAAACCGTAAATATTATATAATAATTTTGAAAGGGACCACATGTCTTTCAAAAAAAGGGTGGAATCCAAGAAAAAAAAATAAGAGTGAGAAACGTCTTTTCCGTCGTGACTTTACAAGATTCCTACTATTTTTAAAAAGAAACATTCGACCAACAAGAGGATTAAAAGAATGAACATAAAAAAATGCCTACACCGATTCTTTACTTTCACTGTACAGATAACTCTATTTAAGTAAACCTTTTTGTAATTTTGTACTTACGAAACTATACTACCGTGCTTATTACGCATATATATTATATATATATTTGTACAATAGCTTATTAACACTGGATTTTATATATTAAAAGAGTAAAGTATTTTATAAGAATTTGTACGATTTTTCTGTATAAAAAATAAACAAGATTTTTATAATAATATATGGATACAAAAAGTAGTCCATGAAATTATTATTACCCAACAAGTCTTTCAACTAGTGTGCATAGGAATTTAAGACGCGTGTGCGTGTGTGTGTGTAGTACTTATATTAATTTATTCCTTACGTTATAATTCAGCAAGACATTATGACGAGAGTTTTTATAGGTACGGAAATACAACACGTATTGAGTTTGTCGTCTTAATTAATTAATTACTATTTTTATTATTATTATTATTATTGGCTTGAATTTTTACTCTGTGCGTGTCTACTACATATTTATCAAATAAATGTGAAAATTAATATAATACACAATTGGGTTGTACTGTGATTAATTTCTTGCATTTGATAACACATTGTATACACCTCTGCACACATGCTCCATATAGAACACATTATAACCTGATTAATTCATAATAATTTGCATAAAAAAACTAATCGTTTAATCAAAAATCACATTACGCACCTCACGAAACTATATTCTGGCTTGCTGAAGAAACACAAAAGTTAGAGATATGGACCACGGCACATAATATATTATATTCTTCTTGTCGTAATATCCCTTCTGTGTTCACTTAATTTAATTCGTACTTCTAATATTAATTTACAATTGCAACTACAAAACTACAATACTCGATGATATAATCTGAGAAACTTGACCAGCAACTGTACATAATTAATGTACTTTATATAATTAATTGCAACCTTATAGATTTACTAAAATATCGTATAGCATACTAGAATACATGATACCCAATCAAAACCCCATAAATATTGTAATCGCTCCGCAATTTATTGCACTACAAACCATCATCAGTGAGAACCCCAGGAGTGATTTTGAACTCGGCCTTGAAAAAGTCCCATTTCAGGTAATTGAAGTACATGTATACACCAGACTGCCACTGGTGGTCAGTTCCCAACAGGACAGGGTTGTTGTGAAGCACATTGCAGTTCCCGTCGATGCCATTCATGTCCGTACTTTCGGTATACGGAGTGAGCCAGACCTGAAAGAGCTTGTGGAAGCGCCATCCCCTATGGTGTAACTCCCGACCGGCTAAAATCTGGATCGTCTCACCTGATATCGTGTAGAATATGAACATTAACGTCTCGAACGTGTACGTTTTCAGCATTGGTTGCTTTATCCG
Source organism: Troglopedetes dispersus (assembly GCA_027744215.1). NCBI lineage: Eukaryota > Metazoa > Arthropoda > Collembola > Entomobryomorpha > Paronellidae > Troglopedetes > Troglopedetes dispersus. The sequence continues at coordinate 5,948 of JAHZNF010003099.1, read as the reverse complement.
GAACGATTGTCTAGAAAAGAAACACGTACTTTTTCAAGTCACGTCTGGGGTTATCAAATAACTCCGTCAAATTCTAAAAGAGCGAACCTTACCTCCACTTCTCAATCTCATGCCACGGCCAGTCCGTTTGAAAAGGTAGGTTGTACTCCTCAAACGGCCTGACCGCTTCGATAGACCCAAAGTCCAGCACATGGTTGTGATCAGCCAACGGTCCAGCAAACGTGGGGGTGAGCAGTTCCGACTTGTCGATGTCTTTGAACAACTTGTGCAGGTTCATGCCTGTGAACGTGACGTAGCCGGTCGGGTTCTCGTTGAGCCCCTCTTCCTGGTACAGCAGCCTTGACAAAGCCACCAACCCAAACGCACCCACTGGCTCTTCCCCTCTACCTGTTAACGTCATGATGGTCCGTGAACGCTTAGAACCTAATAATGCCCCTACAAAAGAACTCTTCACTTTCCGGTTCTTCTCGCACTTGCCAGAAGAGTTCTTGATTGCAGTACTCGAATCAACAACGGCATGGGCAGTGACATGATGAACCTTGCTTATTGCCACGACCGAGGTGTTCTCAACTCCACCTGCACCTGTCCCATCACTGCAAATCCCCGCGTTATTCCCATCCGTCAAACAGTGTCCAATGAACTGAACCATGCTCTTCTTCCACTCGTTGATGTTACTCCCGAGGACGTCGACAGGCCACCGCTGAACAGACTGCCTGGGAACTTTCTTGCTACAAATCTCCCTCGGATTCCAGTAGTTCATGTCGTTGACATTGTACACGCTCCTTAGATCACACTTCATATGGTCATCGAACAGCCGGAAGGTCCGATCCCCCTCCGTCGTGTAATCAACAATAGGCCGGGTATCTTCCAGCAACCGCTCGTCCACGTCAAAGGTTGGTATTTCCCCGTTGAAGTCCCGCTTCGTCCCAATCGGAGCAAGAACGCGTGGTCTCATAGGAGAATCCACCTCTACACTCTCCTCCCCAAAGTCATTTACGAACAAGGTGAAGCCCTGTTGTGCAGCCGCGATCCCTCCGTAACTCCTTTGCTGAATGTGTTGAGGATGATGAGGATGATTACCTTCGTTGTTGTGAGGATACCCAGGTGGACCTGCTGGATATCCAGGATATCCAGGTGGAGGTGGTGGATAATATCCAGGATATCCAGAATATCCAGGTGGAGGTGGACCCTGGTGCTGTTGCTGCTGCAGAGGCCTCGGAAAACCCGTGTGATGCTGATGATGATGACCGAGGGCGTATCGAGGGTGAGGCCTACTAGGCACGTGCCCTCCCCTGGAAAATTAAATTATATAAGATGTTACACACTTATCTATTTTCGAGATGCTAAAAATGTAAAAAAAAATTCCTATTGACCTGTACCCAGCTGTCCGCCCCTGATTTTGAGTCTGTGTTCGCCACTGATGATGACTGTTAGGTAAACCAGCTCCCCAATCCATCCTGGTGGAGGAATAATTAATCATTAAAGTTACCTACACTAATCAGGTAATGTAGGTAATTTATCAAAACCAGTAAACAGTAAATTCCATCTAAGACTTGTCAGCAGTAGTCACCTAAACATAACAATAATCTGGTTCGTTTCATCGTTATTATTAAAACAGGCAATTAAAAAGGAAACAATGAACAACAACAACAGCGTGATAACAAAGATTGCCCTTCACTCAATGTAAACTGAAAAGCCATTTTACATATACATACTAGGTAGTCCATTAAAACTTGCAAAGTAAACTTGTTTCAACTGAACCGTGTGAGTCCTCCTAAAATTCTTTCTTGTGTGATTCGTTTGTGAATGAGTACAAAATTTTGTTCTGTTTCTCCTCCTTCATCCCTTCTTGCCACTTCTTTGTTTGATAAATTATGCAAAAGACATTACAGCAAGTGACCACAAAAGCCAGTCGCTGGGTCATTGTTGTGTATTTGAGTATTTGAAGAATTAAAAAATTTTAAAGTGCGGCAGTCTAATTAAGCACTATGGTTTCGTCATAATATTTTCTGACCTTCACAGCTTCTTCTTATTATCCACCCTCTTTTAACAGCGAACATTATTGGTTTCTCTGTGGGTGCAGCAGCGACATCGGGTTTTTATCGGGAATTTTTATGGTAGTTTGCATAAAGGAACTCAAAAGTTTATCATTACAGGATGATTTTTATCATGCCTTATCACTGCTTGTGCAATATGTGTACACAGTACACACTAACTTTATGAAATTCCAACCAAATGCAACTGTAATTTAACGAAATTTCCTAACACCAAAAAAACAAATCATAATGAACATGGGACTTTTATTTAAATTTGCGCAAACCCGATTATTTCAAACCGGAAAAGCGTCAACGTACAAACTTATACAACTGATCACCCCCAATGTATTTACATGCGTCGTAACACAGTCATTCATGGATAACAATCGCCATGTATAGCCCACACATTACATTTTCCCACGTCCATACAATCCTTTATAGATGAGCTCATACAATTACTTCTACAATCGCCACGCACCCAAAGGTCCAGTCAGTCAAGTCTCCACACAAATAAAACAACAAGTGAATTTATTTATTAGAAAACCCCCTTTTGTCCTATTATCAACTTTTTTTCGTGATTATGTTTACAAGTCTCTTTCCAGTCAAAATTGTCACGATGATTAACCCTATTTTATTTTAAATCACAATGAACCGTACTCGTGGGACTTTTCCATCAACATTGGGTTTTATTAATGATGACGAGTACAAGTGCGATGAAACCCTCCATTTACATACCCTTCATTAAACTATTCATTCAAGTTTTTTTCTCTCTTGACGAAGTGAACAATATTGTCACACAATTAACGAAAAAAAAATTGTGAATTGTGATTTTCGTCGGGAAATGCAAAACGCTATAAAATCGGATATATTATGTATCATATAATTTTCTGTTATTATCGGGTGCGTACTTCTTTTGTTACACGTAAAAAAAGGCGTAATACCAGCCCACTTCTTATTGATAGCAGGATTTTTTTTTCTGCCATCCCATTTTAATGCATTCACTTATTAACACGAAAAAATGAACCTCTCTTTCTCTCTTTCATAACCATTTACTCGTGATTATGTTCTTATATCATTCTCATTTGTATGCATGATAGTAGGTTTGTCCACACACACGATAGGTTCGTCGCGACCTGCACACGCCACCATAAGTCCTGCATGAATAATAATCAAACGTTTTGCTGTGATATGCACTTTTCTTTTTTTTTTAAATTGAATCAATAATAATGTTTATCATGCGAACATATATCACCACCACCATCACCAACCACGCAGATATGTATATAAAAAGCTCATCCATATTTACCACGCTCCTGTACTAAACTTTTTTTGTAACCTGCTTTTGTGTGTGTGAAGGGGTTGTTATTCGAAAGGGTTGTTGTTTATGTATTCCATGAATTTGCATCTTTTTCTTGCCCATTTAAATATTACTCGGTGGAGTGGTTCGGTGGTATGGTGGTGGTCGCGGGAAGTTTTTTGTACATAATAATATTCTTTAAAGTCAGTAAAAAACGGAAGGAAGCTCTTTGCATACTGATTTGATGAACCATAATAATATGCGTGTGTGTGTTTGTTGCTGCTCGGGAAAGAGACAACAGTGACAGCAAACCACGCTTTTACTCTCTCCACTATCAAAATACACAAAGTATCAATGCCTTTTTCACGTCACTAAAAAAAGAAGACTCTTTTCCCTTCTGAATTTATGGTAATGGATAGTATGAATTTATGGGAGAATAAACGTACGTACCCGTTGTCGTCGTGCTTTTCGTGATATGTGTCCCATCATCACTTACTACCTTCTTTCTTTCTTTTTTATCGGCTTGACATTATATTATGGGTCATATATGTGTGCATCATGAACATCCAGGTTTCTATTTTTTTTAAATTGTGCTACTCTTCTGCACTCAAGTTTGTTTGGCTGTAAAAAAACCAACCAAGAAAAGTAATGAAAGGTGGTGGGTGTTCCAAAGGAGAAAACGAAAAACAACCATTCGGATGATCATGAAAAAAAGCTCAAAGAGAGCTCAGAGATCAAGAAACCAAAAAGTATGTACACGCTCCTCTCTCTCTCTCAATATTGTGTGCACTTTTCCTTTTAAAAAATTTAGAATTAAACGGGCTGTAAAGTTTTATGGGATTTGATACTTCCGTGCATGCATACACACATTCCGTCAATTTTTGTTGGAGAAAACTGTGTAGACCTTTCTTCGATACAATATTTTCGTAACCTTTTACTTTGCTCTCAATAAAGAAACGAGAGCTACACGTAGGTACGTATAATACGGTAGTAAGTATCAAATGCAAAACGGATATTGAGGATCTCCATATAATGCAATAATAAAACGGTACGTTCCTTTTCGATGAATGAATCGCTCAGTTCCTGGGTATCATCTGAATTTGAGTATTCATAAAAACACGAACCGAGAGGGGGTTGCCTGAAAAAAAAGGGTTACTTAATAGCGGGTAACTGAGAGAGGGAATATACGGAGCTTTTTGTGTGTATGTGGCCCTGTAGACCTATTATTATACGAACCTAAACCAAAGAATTTATTATTCTCATTCTATTTATTATTTTTGTGCTACTCTCACTTCCTGATTTTTTTTTATTTTTTCGAATCCTACATGAATGAATCCAACGTATGTGTATATCTACCGTGACTTTGTTGTTGTGAACAAGCACCCATGGACGTAGTATTGCAAAACTGAAAGAACATTTTCAACTCATTGTCATGATTTCTTTTACGTGTGTGTATGCAAGCACCACGCATCCCTCTCTATTTTTCCTGTTATTACACAGAGATTAGTAAAAGAGAGACGCGGCGACGATGAGAACATAATGTTTTTTTTTGTTCACAAATAATAAATGCTCCACTTGAGTTTGCACGAACTTATAAGTGTAAAAATTGTCATAATTTGAAATTTATGATGAGCTATCATACGAATCGAGTGGTGGTGGCTGGCGGTAGTATAGTACACGGTTGCCATTCCTGACTGCGTGGGGTCGTCGCTCGTCGGTCGAGCTCTCCTTTATTTATCGTGCTTTTTAAAAACTTTTAATATTTTTTAACAAAAATTTTTATTGTTACGAACAGAGGATTGTGTTGGGGAAAGAAAAAAAAGAAGATTTATTGTTATGATTGTTGAAAATATTTTAAAAGGCCAATTGCAAGCAATTTTTATATGAAAAAAAGCATATAAAACCGTGTCGCTCTTGAAATGCTTTGATTGAAAGCGTGGTAGAAGAAAAAAGTAGTGAGCACCACCGCCATTCAAGAGCTCGGTTTTAAAAAAGGGTTGCTGAAACACAACAATGCGATCGTATTGTTATTGCCGTTCAGAAATCGATAAATGCGTTTAATTACGCGACAATGTGTATAGAATCAATATCGTATCGGGACCTCCCATTCCATCGATTTTATCAGTCATTACGATTGTCACGATAAAATCACTGTTATTTATTAGTTTTTAAACTGATTTAAACTCGACATTAAAACTTCACACTCGTATGAATTCTGTTCTTAAACAGCATAAACCCGAACGTAATCGATTTGAAAAGCAGCGTCCTCTCCATTCCAGGTGGGATGCCAGGCTCCACGGGCATTCCAAAAGTCAGCGAACGCGTTACCTCCGTTGTTTCTCCATGGCTTCGCTGGACTGACGTTGTCCGGAAAGAAACCGTTCGTTCCTCCGCATGCCAGGTTTATCAGCAGGTAGAACTGGGAATTATAAGGAATTGTTCGTGTTTTTAAAATAGAGACGTCGGAAGGAAATTATTAAATTGACGATATGCATGTAACACTATACTACTAACAGGTTGATCGAAAGGCGTCATGAGTTTGTTATCCCCATAAACCCAAGGATTCTCGAGGTCATCGGAGAATCCACCAAGTTCCCAGAACCCGCCAGCTCGAG
>JAHZNF010003098.1:0-17089 GCA_027744215.1 Troglopedetes dispersus | reverse complement strand
CAGTATGTCGTAGTAACTGGAAAATAAAATTTTGTCAGCTTATAACAAATTAACTAAAAAAGGACAGCGGTTAGGAAAAATGACCGTTGTCAATACGGTCGAACGTTTTTAGAGCAACTTCTCCAAGAGCAAAATTTCCATACAGACCTAAGGGTCACAGTCGCATTCCCCCGAGCGATTTTCCACGTAAAATGCACTCTCTACAACTAACTCCGTAGAGCAAAACCCTTGTACCAAAACAACTTACAGCCCCCTGGCGAATGTCTAAACCCCACAAGAGCAAAAAATTTTTTTTAAAGGTTTCACAGACTGAAGTCCAAGTGGTGACCTGTATTTAGGTACTCGCAAGGTGCAAGTATTTACATGCCTGCAGATGATTCAGCCTCAAGCTTGCTTTTATCTCCCTCACTGCAAAAATTACTTCAATATGGAAGTGCCCTTTCAGATCAAGAGTTCCTAAGCTCAACAAAATATTTTTTCCGCTGGGGTTTGCTCTTTTATGGAGGTCCGAGTGTAATTTGTTGGTGGAGCGACTATTGGAAAGTCTATGAAGTAAATCAGACCCTCTGCCTCAGCCGTTGCACGTTAGCTTTCATTTGTAAATTTTAATAGAAATGCAGTAACAAACTAAAAGTTTATCGCAACTCTTGCATTGAATAAAGCCAGCTTGTTTATTCGGAGGAAGCCCGTTTATTTCAAAGTATAACACATTTTCTTGGCATTTGAGTGTCTTGTACGGCTTGCGCCACCTGAATAATACATACTATGCTAATCTACTACGGCTAAGTTAGATTCAAAATTTTGTTTATTCGTGACTCGAATTGAACAAATATTTGCTTTCTTTTCGACGCGCCGGCCTGTCATTCCGAAAACACGACATTGGCAGTAGAAAACTCTGCGGTTAATTATGTATTTAATACCGCAAAGCAAAAGTAAACTTAACCAGAATAGAAAATGTGGATCAGATGTGTTCGCTGCATGACGTTGCAAAGTACTTTAATTTTGTACTGGTGCATACTTACTGATGTAATGAATAACGTTTTGAAAAATAATGTGTGTGGGTGTCGCAGATAAATGATTCATTTTGACAAACTCCCAAAACCTACACGTAACAAAGCTATTAGTACAAAAAAGCTGAAAGTTTTTTTAACAATTTCTAAACTATATAGAGTTAAGGATCAGTTCTCAGTACGTACATGAACTATCACTTGAAATGTGATCTCTCTCAGGATTGTCAGATTTTCTCTCAAGTATTCTTAAAACAAGTTTTTTGAAGTTTATCCACTTGACAGATGTGTCAACAGTCCTTCAGAAAACCAGGGTTTGCTATTGCAAAACTATCATTCAGCACATAGCAAACTCCAGAACCCCAGAATTACAAGCGTTCACGGAAATACTCCTAACAAGCTTTTAAAGATAAGTATGCTTTCACTTATGTCGCCACGCCAGAGTATGACATTTTTGTTCCTTAATTATGAATTAAAAACAGAAGTAAAATGGTACGTTAATATATCTTTCGCCATTCATAAATTCGTTTCCCGATAACACTAACAAGCGTTTAAAAAAACTTCCAATTTTCAAATTTCTCTGATTCGATGCTTAAAAAGAAAAGATCCGGCGACAGTGTTTTTTCTTAGTTGTCGAAGATTTACTTCGTCAATCTGACAATGAAAAAAATAAAAGTGGTACTAATAAACGTAGAAATCTGGGGACTTAGCAAGTACCACAGAAGAAGCTGACTTATCAGTTCTCCAGCTTGAATTAGTTTTAAGATAGATTGTCCACCATCGCAGTTATTCAGCCTTGTTGCTGTATAGGCACTAGTGTATGTATCACAGAATGAAGCTTGAATACATCTTCATTTTTGCTCTTTTGTTTCGTATACATACATACGACCTCGATCTAGCATTATTCAGAGGATTTGATTAGTGAAGCATATGTAAGTTACTGGGATAAATGTTATGTGCGATTCGTGTTTTTATGTCATAGAAAGGTATCATATGTTGTCCAGCTTATGGGGATATGAAATATGCAAGTGACAATAAGCAGAGTACAAACTACTAGTAAAGCTGTTGTATCCGAGGTCTTTAAATGTTTATGATACCGCCACACGTTTCGCATGGTTATTAATAACATGTTCTTTTCCTTCCAAGAATGGATAAAGAAGAAGGACGTGATGGGAATGAAAACTGCCAATGCAATGAGTGTACTATAAAATCAATGTGAAAGTACGTTCTCTTCTTGGTAGTAACTATTCTTTTTAGTAAGTCGGTCCCGGAGTACTTTGTTTCGTTATAAAAACGGATGGTGACGAGAGATAAAGAAATTGCATGCGAAGCAAAATCGTGAATTCTCCAGCAAAACTCTCGTTCTACATTCTGTGCATCTCATTTATTTTTTTCTTGCTATTGAATACCAAATAACAAAAGAAGGGCTGCTGGAATTCCTGATTCCTAGGAACTTTTTGGTAGGTATAGTAGTATCGCCTTGTTGTTATTGAATTCAGAGATTGATTAAGTCTAACAAGCTGTCTTGTATAGCAGTAAAGTCACGCATGAGGAATTTTGCTCCATTCAATGCAAATAGGCTTACACATTTAGATGTTGAAGAACATTGATCTCATTGTATTATTGGATGTTACCAACTGTGATTGTTCACCCCGATGAAATTTGTAAATGCCCTGTTATATGTTCAGTAAGTGTGAAAACGCGAATGAATCAATGTCGAGGATCTGAATAAATGCTTCAACCAACTTACTTACAAAATCAATATTTAAAATTTTCATCAGTGTTTCAGTAACAGGAATACCCTTCGCATTTTAAAATATATTTTTATTTCAAGTAAGGTGCTTACAAGATTTTATTTTTGCAAAGCCCTTTAGATCAATAATTATTTATTTAGTTCGTTTAGTGTTAAAGTTTCATATGAACTTTCGCAATCGTAACTGGTAAACTGGAATCCATACTTATAATTAGTAGGAAAGCTGATTAATAGCATTAATAGCAGGTTTTCCCACCTATGAATTTCTCGCGTCGTTCATGTGAATGTGTACTCTATAATATAATTTCCTCTTTCTCCAAAATACCCAGCTAAACTTTGCTTTCATTCATGTAATTAATACACAAACTTGAAACTTTAACGAAATAAATCCCCCGCGTGTACTGCCGTCATGTATTTCTCGCGTCGTTCATGTGAATGTGTACTCTATAATATAATTTCCTCTTTCTCCAAAATACCCAACTAAACTTTGCTTTCATTCATGTAATTAATACACAAACTTGAAACTTTAACGAAATAAATCCCCCGCGTGTACTGCCGTCATGTATCCTACGTCAATTTTACAGCTTTCATCGTTATGTAAATATTTATTACCAGATCAGCCTTTTCGTGTTCTTCTTTTACAGTTAATAAACTTCATTTTTGCACACAATCGATTGGTGCATACAATTTCGAACAACTTGATGGTTAGTGTACAAGATAGCTGAATTAAAACCAGAACTTTCTTCGTCTACGACAACTTGTTTCATGCGTAGGTTTTAATAAAAAGTACAAAAATGTAGATTATCGTACCTGTTAAACCAATCATCCGTGTATCGCGGATAAGGGTATGGGTCATTACTGCTGAAATCGTAACTTGCCTTGGCGTTCTGTAAAGGGAATTGAAAGAAAAACAACAATTAAATATATAATGCATGCATGTATATATAAAGCTTTAATGAACAAATTATGAAAGCAATAATTATAATAGTGGTTATAATTCCGTAAAGCTTTTATCATTAGAACCATGCAGTCAGACTTTGTCAAACTTTAGAAGGATATTCTGCTCATTAAAACTCGAAATTGTCCGCCATCCAGAGAACCACATGAAAGCATGGGGAGTAGGTAACAATGTTGTCATCAATAGCCTCTTTAAGAACATTTAGTAGCTTCATGCTAATTGAAACTTGAGAGGTTTATGTGCAATCATTCTGCGATGGCTCGTTTCCCCTCATGCTTTATGTAAAGGTTGCTAGCGCCAGGCAATAACAAAATAAAAGCATTATTTTAATTCATATAATTTATTTGGAATGTGATTTTATAGTGATTTTATAGGTTTCTCATAAAAGCTTCCAGGAATTCAAATTTAATAAACCAAGTAATACTTGTTGTTGTAGATATCATCGAATCACGTGAAATTATGATTTTAAAACATAACGTGGACAATTACACCGGTCATTGCAATTTCCACTGGCAATATATGTACAGAAATTCATTACACGAACTATTGTACACTTTGACCACTCATTTTTCCGACAGTAAAAGTGCAACTTTCGTAACACATCAACATATTTTCTTTTTACTTTTTAAAAATAATCAAAGAGAATACAACGAGTGTAAAAAGATAATTTTATTTCTCGACGTTTCGAATCACTTAAGATCCCTCATCAGGAGTTAATACAATACTCAAAACTCANATACTGCGTTCACATGCACGCTTATATTACACGCTAAAAACACAATATCAAGATTTCATTGAGCTTCCAAGATCCTGCGTTTTCGCTCGTCAAGTTTTATCTGTCTTAATTTGAATCTCATATACATAGATCTCGTTTTCATACAACTTCAGTACCTGACGTTCAGTTGAAGTCATATCTTAATATTTTCATACTCGGACGATCACAAAAGTTTAAGACGGTCAGTCAAAGGCTCGTGAGTTTTCATGATTCAAACGAGTACTTTTATTTGTTAATAGTTAAAGCATTGTTTAACAATGTTAAATGGACAACTACGGATGTGAACGAAACTTTCAGTGAAAGTAGCTTGTAAAAAATTCCTTTTACATTTTGTCAGGATCTCACGCTAGCTGACAGACCGACACACATACTTACATATATAGCTCAACCATATACCCAGAACAATACCTGCTCGATGCTAAATAATGCATGAATTTGGCTTCGAAACAAGCGCAAATGTTGATTCAAGCATTCAGGCTCGTGGACTTGGCGAACATTTTTAAATTATGAAAAAACTAATTTGTGCTTGCCTAACATCTGTGTGATGTGTGGGTAGTAAAATATCTCGCTTGCAATTCAAACGAAACCAGTTGAATTAAAAATACAATTACTGAAAATTTCAAAGGACGTAAGGGAAAATAGTGAGAATTTTTTAAGTTGAGCAAGGAAGTAATGAGTAAAAACAAAATTAAAATTTAGGAAGGTTCACTTGGGAAAAGTAAATTGACATTTTCCGTCCGGAGATTGAGTGAAAGCATAAGATTGTGAACACGTTTGTTACGCGAAAACAAGCGGATAAATAAGAGTGGAAAGCGAGGGTCGTTTCTCTGTAGTACCAACTTCTCCAAAATAACAATGAAGACATCTACATATTTTTGCCTGGTTAGATTCACACTGACTTTAAGTCACACAGAGAAAATTACATGAAACGAATCTTTTGCAGAAAGTTAGATAAAGGAAATAGGCTTAAAAGCAGAGGCATTTCCAGACTTCCAGATGATGAAAATATCAAGAGAGAAAAAATTCAGCTTGCTACAGTTGGTCAGGTCCAAGTTCCAACTTCTGTCGAATGGCTGGCTTCACATGCATCAGTGTAAGTGTAAGTAATTCAATTGACTTCGTTTGTTGCTCGTTATGTGATTTGCTTTGAGTTTACAAATGTTTGATAGGGTACTCACATGTATTAATACTTATTTATAATGGAATGTAAAAGCAAATATCATATATTTTGTTATTACACGTGTATTTATGTATGTAAGTGTTGGTGTGCATAGAATTGTATGGATTTTTGTAATGCAAATTGCCAGAAGTAGGGTTTGTCACGTCATGAGTGCACCACCGTAGTAAGCTACATACAATGCAAAGTAAAAATCACAGGCATTGACTTACAATCACAAAAAGGATCCATTATTGTCATGCTGCATTTATTAACAACGCGGTGGCATTGGACTTCTTATTAATTTCGTATTAGCATAAAATTGGCGTACTACAGATGCCTGCAACTTATCACAAAAAGGGATTCATATGTATCGTATTAAACTGAATGCAAATGCAAGTCAAATTATGATGCTCAGATCTTTAATTCACTTCATTGTTGTAAGAATTGCATGCAAGTCTGCAAGTCAATCCGCCATAATTCTGCATGAAAATTAAATTATTGCAAATCTTAAAAAAATATACATTTTCAACTTGTTATTAATAAGATAAAATTTGATTAACAAGAATTTCCGCTATGATTCTGCACGCTGTACATGAATTTCTTTATTATTAGACTATAGAATATGCACACGTCAATGAGTTCCTGGTAGTATAGTCATGAAGTTCTTATTAATAGAATTATCTGGTCGATACACATTCCATTCATTTCTAGGTATATGTAAGTGGTATAAGTTCCAGGTCAAAGTGTGAAGACAGTTTTCGAGTGGGCCGGTAAAAGAATCAGAATGCTTCAATCAATTCGGAGTCTGCTGTCCTTCAAATCCTGTTTATTGCACTTTTTTATTCTTTACGTCACTTCCGAGATCCGACAACTCTATCAAATGATGTTCTACGTGGTGTACGGAAAATAATAGATGAATGCAAGTAAATATAGGGAGGAAAGCCAACGCAATGCCCGAAAATCCCTTGCTAGTCTACATTCATTTATTGCTCGTAATGCTCAAAATAAGTCAAATCCACACGTAAGCTCCCAAAAAACGATTTTGTTCTCTGTGCTGACGAGTAGTAATAATAGAGCAGCAGCTGCTTCCATTACTTTAGTAAATTTGTGTTTGTTTCCATACTGTTACGGCTTGACACTTATCACAGCTCAGTGAGCTGGGTTAAATAAATCGACGAGGACCAAAGCAGTGTGCGACGGAAGGATTCCATTTGCTTGCAGTCATTCACGCACACGAATCACTTGAAATGACAGACTAAGCAGTCTGGAAGACCCCCAAGCACGACACAGGAAAGGTCCATTCTGCAAGCAGCTTGTAATGCCAATTGGCGTCTTATAGAAAAAGGGGAAAGCACAAGGGTACTTCACTCTTCTGACTTGAAGCTTTCCACAAAGGAAAGTATAATAAATTTACGGTCAATGTGAAGTGATCCACAAGCATTACTGATGATATACATTAACCTGGAAAAGTCAATTAATCTGGGACAGGTATTCATTAATTTTAAAACATCTCTATTTAAAATCAGTTTTTGGTTTAAGTTGTATTATCAACACAAACCTGTACTACTATCCCCATAATTAATATTCACAATGGAATGCTTTTTTATGTGGAGCCTTTGCTTAAAAGACCAATTCCATTCGATCCCCAATGTAAAACAAGATTTTGCACCATCACAAGTTTGCGAAAATACACGAAATCCAAATCCAGTTTTGATTGACGGAACTCCATTATCTTGTATGTGGTACACCAGAAATAATCGATGGTTCATTTATTTCTACGCGAAAAAGTCTGCGGTTATTTCCTCTCACGTGATTTTTTGAGCAGTTGAGCCAAATAGTAATTTCTGGTAAGTGGGCCCGACAAAATTGGTGAAATTCCAAGCATATGTGCATATATGTAATCTACAATTTTCATGTTTTTTATTTGAAATTTGACCCCTATTCTCAACCTGGCTTAAAATTTCAAAATTGGACTAAATGCTACCAAATACGTATTATTATGTATACACCTGTACCAAAGTGCTCAGGAACTGTATTCATTACAAGGTTTTTTCTCTTAGTGTATTGTATAAAGGATTTCCCCAACATACCTAGTTTACATTGCCCCATGTTTTCGCTGGAGTATGCTATACGTGACAGTTTTGTTTGCTATCTGATTATTGCAAATATTTTGTACCAGGGTGTAATACTTAAAATGTAACAGGCTTACCGAATTGCAAAATTACTATAGCATACGTCTCCTTACCCTTACGTCTGATATTCGGTCAGGCATAAAATCATTAATGAACTCAATAAGAAAATTTGATTACGCTGTTTGTTAAAGACTTTGGTGTGTTCTGATGAGCAGAGCACATTCCACAACACGACCGTTGGAAGAAGTGCACCTGAGTTCTAAATCAAGATTGACATTGAGCTGACCTTTAGCGTCTATATATTATGCACCTGTTCGTGTACCCACAGTTGTCTGAAAAAAGACCTACTTTGAATGTAAAAAATTTACCTGATATCACTATTTTCAAAGCTGTTTTATTATACCTATTACATTTCAGGCTGTTGTTGAATTATAGTTGAGATATATGTACTTCATTTGCACTTCCGCAAGTCATGTAAATTATCGCTCAAATAATATTTAGTTGAAAACTCCTTCCAGGCTGATCTCGAAACATAACAAATGATTTTACTTTTCGCAAATATAATCTTTCAAATCCAGTTTTAAATCAACCACGCTGACGCATGACATTGAACCAAGTTTGCAAACCAATTAAATAAACAGTTGTCTAACTGACGTATCCACCTGAAACACCAACCTTGAATTTTATTAAAAACTAATTCTGTTCACTAGAATCTGCTAAGCTGCTGTCACTCTAAAAGCCCAGTGTGGAAAGTCAACTCTAGTCTTGCATTTTTCAGTGGATTAAATTGCTGTATTGCTTTCTAGATGCTTTAAAAAGTGCTTTGTCCTACAATATGTCATGTGGTTTGTCTAAGCCAGCTTGTTTTGAGTATGCATACTTATACATTATACTTTTCTCATGCTACTGTCCGGATTTTTTAAAATGGAGCCGTCATGTCAGTGGAGGTTTTACGTTTCAACGTAACTGTGAATTAACATTAGTAAGGTACCAAGAACCAAGAGCCTACTTTGGAGGTATTTTGTGGAAAATTTTCCCAGCTGGGTTTACGAACACTTTCATCACCACCACTGCTTCGTTTTGTAAGCAAGACATGAATCCCATTATGTTTCCCTTTTTCTATTTTGTTGTATTTTCCACTGTCACTTTGCTTATGTGAAAAGTGAAGTTTTAAAACCACACCGACTCTCACCATCATCCATATGGATGACTGACGATGGCGGACAACGTTAGTTGCTTTTCTAATCAAGCTTCTTGTAGTCTGCTTTCATTCACCTACGGCTTCCTTCCTGAAATTAAATTTATCCCAGCTGAATTTGATCAAGAATGGTGAATGGATCATATACCATCGAAGCTCGTCTCGTATACAAAAGAGCCTATTCTGAGAAACGGATATAAATGGAGAAAGGTAAGTAAGGAGGGTGCGTTCATGTACCTCCCGACGCCATTTAAATGTGTTTTCTACTTCTTATCGAAGCTGAAAAGATTAGAGATGTGGCTCCACTTCACTTCAACGAGTACCTTAAGCGAAAATTTATGGAACTGAAAGGTTTTCGTCGAATCTTGCTTCGTTAAAAAAACTCAACAAACCCAGCCAATATGCGTATGTATACATAAGGAACTTTGCATTACAAACCCTTCAATAGCTGATGTCACACTTTTGATAATAATATTGTGATTTCATCTTGTGCTAGGCTGGTCGAACAGTGTGCTTATTGTTATGCTCGCTGGTTTTTTAGTAGAAAGGAAAACAAATGATCAATCTTAGTGCTTCAAGATGAAAATGTACGGGTGAATCTGCAAACTCACAACTCATAACGAAAAAGTTTGAGACCAACATGTAAACAAATGAATACAGAGGTAAAGAATTATAGATGAGAGCGTCCTTGTAGAAAGATAAAAATCAATAAATGTTCATCCGTACATTTTTTTAGAGAACATGAGTGGAAACAGTATTAGAAGAAATGGCACAATGCAATCATGTGAGTTGAACAAAAGTAAGAAGCATGTATTCTTGCTTTTCATGCGGGAATTAACATGAAAGTTAAACCCGTCAGCATCTTAGGTTAATGAATAGAGAGAAGAAAATTAATTCTTGGAATATGCTACACTAACTAAACTAAACCGCTAAAGCTTTCTCTCTTCAATACACAGGTATGCCATTCACAATGAACTCGCTTGTAGGAGTCCTTGATTACTTTTCCTTTTAAGTTTGATAAGCAGACTCAGAGTTTGATGTAATATAAAATGCAAAGTTAACAGTAACTGCGATCCACGAAAAAGTTTTCACTGATTATCATTTCGTTGACTTTCTCTTTCATATTTAATATTCATACAAAAAGTGACATACAAAGACAAGTTTCATTACCCTTATAGAAAGCAAATCGTGTATATTAGAAACTAAAGAAGTGAATGAAAAAGTTGACGTATCGGTAGAACTATTCTTCAAACTTTTTTTACCATATCAAACGAATAATGTACTTTGAAAGAAAATAAAAGACAGTAGTTAACGTACAAACGTACAGCTGCAAGCAAATTGACAAATGTTTAATAATTCACGACGACGTTATTCGAATTGAGTGCTTGCTTCCTTGAGGAGAAATCTACACCCACCAACGCGTGCGTCCTAAATACAAACTTTGGTGCTTCATTTTTATCTGCCAAACCCATCCTTCCTCGTCTCCATTTTCCAAACTTTTCTTATTCGGAATCAGGGCGAAGGGAAATAAGAACAGTAAGGGTATAGAGCAAGCAAAAAGTTGTTTCCTTTTGTTTAAAAAACAGTATTGGAGGCAGGAAGGGGGATAGACGTACACAGACGTATTATTACCAAATGTCACATTTTTACCCAGCCTGAGTTCCCCCAGTACATGTAGGTACTATATATTCTTGAACACTTCCATCCTAAATATTTGTTCAATCGAGAAGCAACAAGATGCTTGGTTGAATGTAAGAAAGTATAAGTGCATACATATCTAAAACACATTGAATATCCATTGCTGCTACATCTCCTTGCTTCTAATAAATGTTCAGGGAATAATGGCACACATACTATGCAAGGGTTGCCAAACTAGGAACAGCATATCTACAACACCATTTCCTTCCTTTCTGGATATACTCGTGTATTCATCGACCGGGAAAGCTGTTATCGCAATTTGCTTTCTCCGTCATATTTCATCATCAGTTTCATCTCCTTACAAACTGCTATATAAACACAACTCTTTGCGAACAAATCATCCCATTTTTCTTGCGGAAAATGATGAAGACTGGGATTGGTTTGATGTAACCTTCCACCAGCATTTTTTTTCAAATATTTTGGTAAGTCTTTTACCTTTCGCCGTTCTGCCAGGATGGCTATAAGCAGGTTGATGTATGGACATGATAATTCCACGTTGTGCACTTTGCATATATGTGCACCTATATTTTACAGTTTATACTGAATACTGATGATAATATATTGTGAAAAGCAGGTTTTTGCTTTTCCCCATGAGATACCCCGTACAAAATAAAAGTATTTCGTCTTCTTATCTTTCCTCCCTCTTCCGTTTATCATCCCTTCACTCCCACTTATGCTCTTACTATTACCAGAATAAGAAGATATTGATATTGACGTCCTCTTCCTTCCTCGTTTCAGATCCGGCTTTGGAAATATTTTTCATGTTTTCTACATTTTTTATAACTAAGTCGAAACATAAATCTCTCATAAAATGGAAAATGGAGACGTGCGCAATTTTATTTTAGAAAGCATCTCAAGGCTTAATATGAACATGTAAGTTTGATTCCGAACATCTCAAAAAACCAGAATTCTGTAGTCTTTATTGGGATGTTCATAACTGTAGGGAAAGTCAGGCGCTCAGAATGAACATATTTTGCCTTTTACGAGTTTCAAAATTCCAGGCATTGATAAAATATTTTGCTAGTTCCACTTCATGCCAGCCCCATGCGACATAATGTAGGAGTGTATTTCAAAAAAGGGATGCCAGCTATACCTAAGCTTTTACATGAAGCAGATTTTCGTTAGGGCACGGAATGATGTGGTTGTTGAGAAACTGTTGCTTCCAGCTAAATTTTGGCTTTGTACTTTTTTTGCAAAATAGACACATGAAAAGAATGCGGAGGAGTTCCATTGTATCAAATATGTGGATGTTTTGCAATCATTACTCGAAGAGGGGCATAATATCTGCAACTAGCAATTTTTTGCCTTCTGTTTTAAAAATGTGTGTAATTCTTTAGCTTTGGCTGTAAACTACGCTGCCTCCTAAAAATACCTTACGAGGCAGCATCAGTATTTAGGTATGGGGATTTTCGTAACGTGTCATATGATGCCGTAAGAATGATGTGTCATAAGACTGATAAGTTGTTCTGGCGGATGATGTGTCGTGAGATGGCAAGAAGTTTTGTCAATTTAATGATTTGCTGTAAGATGATATGGAACTTTCAGAAATCATTACGTTCCGAAGTATTACGGATTGAAAAAAAATCGAAAAGCACATCAGTTCATCAGAATCAAATGGTTTATGCTTTAGTGAAAACTTCTTCTTCAACTTTTTAATAACCGTACTAACAGGCATACACAGTACCACGCAATGTGCAATAAATGCTAAATAATGCGCTCGGGTGGCCAATGTTCATTCACATCATTCACAATACTTATTATCCTCTCAACAACCAAGATTTAAGCTTCTCAACACAGTGACTGAACGTTGAACGAACAAAGTGAGAGGCTTTCCCCAAAAAAGTTTTGTTCCATTGTTGTAAACATTTTGACATTGAGAGCGAATTCCAAACATGTATTAATAACTTCGTGGATGATAATTTGCCACGCAGAAAATGAAAGACCCTCAAATTCAACAAAAGAAATCTTGCAAATTCTTGACTGAAAACAAATTGACTTCAAATTTGGACTAACAAAGCAATAGTTTGGTTTGCCTACATTCCATAAAAGTGACAAACGTTTGTAGAAAAAAATACGCATTTTACACATGCAAATCTCTGCCGTGCAAACAGTTTCCTAACACACTCTGAGGAAATGCAATTACTAGTATGGTCCGAAGGACATGCTTCTAAAACTGGATTCACGGTTGCATCACACATGACACTGGAGTTAAATTTGCGACGGATATTGTCACAATGTTGAAGAAAAAATGTACATGCATTAGAGGTAGATGGGCAATAGGAACAATATTTACGAAGCTGAGAACTACGACGTTTAAACAACTGGAATGTAGCCTTTTCTTGGTCCCATGTCGTGCATCAGTCATGTGTCAGTAACTTCCTTCCCATTATGTTCGCTTAGTCTACCACTGGAAACGAGAAAAAGAGAAAATGGCATATGACGACAATGGGGAGGATTACTAAAAAGACAAAGCGGTGACGAAGAAGTTCCAGGAATGTCGTAATAAAAATAGATTCATCTTATATTATATATTATTATTTTACTTGGAGAATTTATTTCCATAAGCGCAGAAATGAACATTGAGAAAACAAAAAAGCATTATATTATATGAGTGATTTTGGCAGCTGCAGCCACTAGTAGTACCATCATGGTGATTGTGATAAAGAATGATCAGCATTCTCCCAACACAAAAACCTGCTTGAATACAACCTCGTTTACTGGTCATACATTGTTGGATTGTGAAAGGCAAACACTGAACGTTTTTGTTCATCTAGTACATACTATTGACAAGACATCGTTTCGTCGTTCTTTGCCAAATTGCCTGATTAACTCTGTAAGATTACCAAGCAAGGGAAATCTCTAATACATATGGAGCATACAAATGCATCTTGCCAGCATCATTTTGTTTTCGGCACGAGAGGGATTTGTTAGGAAAGAAATCGCACGGTCTGCTACATCCCTGCAGATAAACAAGCTGTTTTAGGGTGATGATATTCCCGACCCGTACACATTCCAATTTCCTTTTATTTCCCGGCAACAATACAAACTACCGAATTGTGAGGACGTATTTCGTGTAATAAATTTTTAACTATCTGAGAACACTTCTATTGTTACAATCAATTGTTGTTTAATGGCGGTTGTGGTGAGAAAGCCTTTCTTTACTAAACAATTTTATTCCGTTCCACTGTTTGCATT
This sequence comes from Troglopedetes dispersus, assembly GCA_027744215.1. NCBI lineage: Eukaryota > Metazoa > Arthropoda > Collembola > Entomobryomorpha > Paronellidae > Troglopedetes > Troglopedetes dispersus. Next base: position 3,214 of record JAHZNF010003098.1, on the reverse strand, counting down.
GTCCTGTGGAAAACAAATACGGAAGCAATGATAACTGTCTGCACACACTATAGTCATCGTTTTTGTCTCACTGATCCAGCATTACATTATAAGAACTCATGGGTACTTGAACAAACCCCGAGACTCCTGTGGAGTGGGCCATAAACAAACTATTTATTTTTTTCCCTTATGGGGAACTTGCAATAAAAGTGTTTTCGAATGAAATGTGAAAAATTGAGTTACAATCAGTGGTCCCTACACGATACCAAGATGCATAGCTGGATGAGGTGTGGAGATGGTCGTCTAGTCGTGAACCATTAAAAGAAAATTGTTATTTTCCAGAATAGTTCTTCTGACCGAAATAGGTTCGACCAAAACGAACAAAAGGTATTTAGTATTCATGCAATCCTTCTGTTGCAGTAAATCTATTACGTTCATTCTGACCCTGGCAACTTGACAAATTCTTTTCTCATAAAGTAACTCGTCTTGCCCATTCCCGATTCTCCTAAAGATTCTACCTAAAAAAGAGCAAATTGATTATGGTGTGTCAATGTCGATTTACCAGCCCAAATTCTTATGTGGTAGAAATTAATTTTATCCAAAACCTTTATATGAGCTGACTAATATTATCTGCATTAACCGTCTTTCCTAATTTTTCACAAGTAACTGTGTTCCATTTCTTGTGAAACAACAAGCAAAGAGAATTAAACCCGTATTACAATTTTGTTCAGAACATCCCATTAAAGGGTGCTTAACCCTTCATTTAGTTCAAATAATCTATTACACTCATTTCTGCTGGTATTCATATGTAGAGGAATTCATTTTCATTGCAACGAATTTTTAAAACGAAGAAAGACTACTTCCCCATCGTAAATACAAGAATATAATAAAAATATACGTATAAGACATTCTACAGGCTTGAAAAGTTTCTATCTCATAGTGGCATGCTATGAAACCAGGGAATATTTTCGACTCTGTTATCTCTTAATTTAAAAGAGTTGAATGACGTCTGTACCACTTGGAAAGGAAAGTAAGTGTTGATGATGAAGTTCTAGTCCAACCACCCAAGACATGAAAATGACGTTACAAAACTTTTCCCATCTTCCGCGCAAGTAATAAGTATAATAAAATATTCTTTTCTTTACTACAACTTCATAAATGTTAAGCGACGAGAGTTACCCGTATACTGCTGGAGGGTTTGTAGTAAAAAAGAGAAAATCTTTGAAACGTATTCACAACCCAGTTTTTGTTGAGATGTGAGTCTCCCTGAATTATCATATCATCACGAAATATCCTGCCTTCCAGATGCGAAATCAAGTTTTCGCAAGATTCCATTGGGGCTTGTGAATTACCAGCCGACACAGTGGGTGAAATGCATCACTGCGGAGCTAAATGTGAAGGTAGATATTTCAACAGTTACAAAGTTTGAGCATAGCAGCCGAAAGTGTAACTTCTAAAGGCGTACGTACAAAAGCATAGCGAGCATACATATTTCATGTGATATATATTTTGCATGATTGAATGCTATAGGCGGCTGTTTGTCGAAGTTCTCATTCTCACTCGTGCATCTATCAGAATAATTTCCCCAACCACTCAGATTTATAAAACTAAAAAACTTTTGCTCATTTCCAAGATACACGTTTACCTACTTGTTTTACGACACCATAATTCTAGATAAGGGCTTAGGATATAAACGGCCAATCATGATTTCTTGTTTTTGTAGATTAATTTTGCAACAGTATGCTTACAAACGGTAAAAAATTAAGTTACGCCTTAACTTGAGATTTTCAGAAAACTACATATAATTATTATCCGACCATGCATGTGCAATATTGATTTTTAATATGTGACTTGTATTTGTGAAAAGTCGAGGTGTAGTTTGAGGATTTAGATTTCTTGGTAGTTCTCAGCTACGGTAAAAAATTAAGTTACGCCTTAACTTGAGATTTTCAGAAAACCACATACATAATTATTATCCGACCATGCATGTGCAATATTGATTTTTAATATGTGACTTGTATTTGTGAAAAGTCGAGGTGTAGTTTGAGGATTTAGATTTCTTGGTAGTTCTCAGCAGCACCACACATTCTACCTTTTTTACAAAATGATGCAATCTTTAGAACTATTAAAAAGGTTTTATGAGCGGGGATGTCATTCCAACTGAACAATTTCTTAAAGGGCTTCTTCAATTGCATTCATTAGTTCTCGCATGAAAAAATCTATACAGTATCTGGTGGCTAAGAGTTCAACAAACCATGCCCACGCGGAAAATGCCTCTAGAAATTATATTAGTACAGGATTTTGAAAGGAATTAAGGTGGTTCATCTAGCAAACATCCAAAGATCGCAAAATTTCCCAAGTGCACGAAGTGGAATAGCGGAAGGAAATTTCACTCCAAGTATATATTGTCTTCACGGATTGTTTTGACAAAATTATGCGGCTGATGAATGTAAAAGTGGTTGTGCTCCCAGAGGAGACAAATTCAAAGCAATCTACTTCACAATAGAAATCCGCAAGATTGCAGTAGTTATGTATGCTATGATGTCGATTTTAGCTATCTGGTCTAGTCGCTATCATCATTCCGCGAGATTGAACTGTTTGTAGTTGCCTTTCATTTATATGCAAAAGAAGGGTCGTTATATGTGTATGTAATAGGCATGTGCGTATATAACGGTGGTGCTTGTATTATATTTAAAATTATATGTTCGAATAAACCCTTGATTTTAACCACTGCCATCAGTTCAACAATAGGTGGACTCCTAGCGGGAATAAAGGCTTTTTTCATTCTCCTCGTAATAAACTTCGCTGAAGAATTTTATTTAAGCTATGCAAAACGTCGATACTTGTTTCACTGGGATTGTCGGCTTAGGCTGTCTCGAGTGAAAAGGAAATTCTTCGATTCATCTTCAAGCCTAATCACCACTATTATCCTATACTTGCTTTTAGTAAAGTGGGTTAATACCACCCAGTAACACTATGGTTTTTGGTGGATGGCGAAACGCAAATAGTTTTCTAACCATACGCAAATGGAGCGAAAACCATCGCCTTTTGATCCTTTCCTACATAAAATGTTTCAAAGAGGGGTAACGAATGACTGTAGCATTAAACGAGATAAAATTATTCGAAGAAGCGATATTGTTTTAATGCTTAAACTTAGTAACATCTGCAGATTTGCATCTACAAAATGCTTATTATGTTTACATTTCAACCCCTAAACTAGGTTTCATTATATAAA
>JAHZNF010003097.1:0-13463 GCA_027744215.1 Troglopedetes dispersus | reverse complement strand
TGTTCCTTTCCCGAAACTTCCAGCAATCATCACGATCCCGTGGATATTCGGCCCCATTTCCTTCTCCAATATTGTGACCACATTCTGGCTTATCCGTTGGCACTTCATTGTTAACTCCTCGTCAGGAGTTAGTTCCGTGGATAAGAGGCTCAGTGCCTTGTTCAAAGTTAGCGGTTGAGTCGCATTCAACTCTACTGGTGATGGTGACAGAGGTGGTGAAGATCCAGTTGGAGAGGACGACGGTGGACTTGAAAAAGTCGGCGAAGTCGACTCGGAACTCGATACTCCAGAGGAGTCACTAGCTTCCACTAATTTCTATTTAAAAAATGAAATCTGCATTACAATATTCCCATTGAAAGTGTTTTTGATTTATGAGTGGAATATGTTTCATAAATAGTATGAATACCAAATCTAGTTGAAGAGTTTTGAAGCCAGTTGCTTTGCCCAATGTGAGCACCCCCATCTCTTCCGACAGCTGTTGCTCTTCACCTTGACATAATACCCCAGCCATTGCCACCAACAATGTCGAAACACTAGTTTATCGCGCACCACAACCACAATTTTCCTGATCTGCGCAGATCCCAAACAAAAAAGACTGGAGCAGATGACCGCACCCTGTAAACAGGCAAACCGATAAACCAATTAAATTCTGAAATGTGACCCGGACCCACCCTTCTTTGTTTTTTTAAATCTTTTTTTGAATTTCACTTTGAGAACGTCCCTCAATTCCTGTTATTCAATAGGAATTATGCAAAGACTTACACAAGAGACTTCCACAACAACGACGAGACTAGGAAAATCTGCCCAATATGTCTTGTTCGTGGTACTTTTCCTTCTCGACTTTAGATTTCGCTCCGTCAGCAATCCGTAACCTTCACAAGAATTTCATGAAGAGGGGAAGACGAAAGAATTATATTACGAAAATTATTTTTTTATGAATAAACATAAATGATTGCATGTTCTACACTTGATTTCTTCATCAAACAAAGGTCATTCATTCTCTTTTATTAATTATAACTCGCGTTTCGAGATAACGACATTTTGTCTTGCTAAAGACAAACACTGTTTACGACTCCTCGCATTCCTAATTGCTTCATTCCCATTCTTCTGCCTATTTTTATTGCAGATAATAGAAGAAATAACATTTTTCCAAATAAAACTTAATGGGTATAATGTTTGTAAAGCATATTTCTAGTTGTGTGGCTTTTCGTCCTTAATTACATGCCCCAAAATTTCAACATAATGATCAATTCTTCCACGAATGCACGATTTAACAAATTTACAAGGAAAGCGGCGGCAAGAACAATCCAGGCTGCGGGCCACTATGCAATCAGATGTCCGGAATATAATTAAAATCTTGGTTTGCATTAGCAATTCACGACGACGACCGAAAAAACAGGAAAAATCACTTAGTATATAATATATCGGTGTCATGAACAAAAATGAATCATGATAGGATTAATTGCGACGGTAATGATCATGATGATTCATCCACTGATCCACCACCTGCATTCCACCTGCCTAATCATGCTTGCATCGGCTGTCATACGATAACGTACAAAATTCTAAATGAATTAGAGTAAGACTGCTAAAATGAAAAGTAAACATGTTTTAAAAATTGACAGGCACGAATGACCAGCGAATTAATAATTAATCATCTTCGCTAGGCGACTTTTCCCGTAACGACAACTCCCGTACGACATCTCCCAACTGCGACATCTCCCGTAATAATGTAAAATCCACAGTGCCGCAGCGTGGATGGATTTTGATGAACAATGGTATCCGGGCCAGACCAGTTTTGGTCAGAAAAAGGCCGTACTTGCAGAGGAATAAATTAATAATGATATCAAAACCTTATTATAGAGCCGTCCGTCGCACGACCAAGCCCCGCCACAGCACTGGATCTATGATATGTGGATCTAGGATTCAGATGGATCAAAGATTCTGGTGGTTCTAGGGTTCAGGTGGATCTAAGATTCTGGTGGCTCTAGGGTTCAGGTGGATCTAAGCAGTGTCGTTGGCTGGGTGGATTTTTATGGGGACCAGAATTGCTCAGAAAAAAGGCCGTACTTGCAGAGGAATAAATTAATAATACATCAAAAACTTATTATAGAGCCGTCCGTCGCTTCTATTATCCAGGCCGGACCAAGCCACGCTACGGCGCTGAAAATCCAAAGCTACATCCCTGTACAAAAACTCTAATCCCTGTGCGAAACTTCTCTTCAATCAAAATCAAATTCAAAACCATTCTCTTCAATAAATGAATAAATGATGTAGTATTAGGATTTAACACAGGGATGTAGCATTGGATTTTACATTATTACGGGAGTTGTTGTAGGTGGGAGTTGTCGTGCGGGAGTTGTCGTTACGGGAAAAGTCGTATAACCATTATCTTCAAGCTATACAAAGGAGCAGATTTCAGCCGACCTGTTTCTTGTAGCTCACTGTCAATATTTTTGTCTTCAGTGTCAACGTTTTCTATTTACACATTTCCAATAACTATCGCCACATTAAGTCAAATGTCTTGGATTATCGCAATTATAGCAATAGCAGCACCTGTGTGAAGATGGCAACTACTACTTTTTTCACATACTTACTGTCTTGGTTGCCTGGTAGAATGTTTTTCGAGGTGAGTATTTCTCAAGGGAAAAAATTACGACCATGCCATTACCAATACTAATATGCGAAAAAATAAATAGTCAGCAAAGCAAACTGTTTCACACACGTGGTGTTTCTCAGGGTTTCTCACAACAAAGAAAGCAGAAAAACGAAACAGAAAAACTAGGAAAGGAAACCGGACACATCCTATTGTTACCAACTTGCCCTATACTACCACCACCCCTTACCAAAGTTAATCCAAAGCTGGAAAATCCTCTTAAGTATACTTTTCAACTCGTCCACATCCACACCTTTACTCCCTTACTAATGATATCACTCACTCCATATCAGATTACGACAATAATAGCAGGAGAAAATCTTGAAAATATTTTATCGCATTCGTCGAAGAGAAAACAATCTGTTGTGTGTGGTTATGATACACTTCCAAAGTATCTGTTTCTATTCATTTCTTTTTTCTGTCACACCCTCACTCGACTTCGACTTTGAGTTGTGCAACTAACAACGTTATGATATTGCACAAAAAAGTTCGCTTTGCTTTGTTTTTGGAGACCTTTTTTACGCAAAATCTCATCATTTAACTTGTGTGCCCGGTGGTGCCCTTCTTTATTTGACCAGATATGCAAAGGGAGTTGTTGGTTGGTGATTGAAAGTAGTGACTTCCCAATTTACAATAATAGTCTGGTTTCAACATTGAAAAATGATTTTGGCCGTGGCCCCGAAATAATTTTATATGATGCATGCCAACCTGAACACATTTCGTTGTAACATTTGGTGGCTTTTACTCTTGAAACTCTTGCAATAAAATATTGAAAGTTATCTCCCATGAATTTACTAATGATATCACTCACTCCATATCAGATTACGACAATAATAGCAGGAGAAAATCTTGAAAATATTTTATCGCATTCGTCGAAGAGAAAACAATCTGTTGTGTGTGGTTATTTATGATACACTTCCAAAGTATCTGTTTCTATTCATTTCTTGTATTTCTGTCACACCTCGCTCGACTTCGACTTTGAGTTGTGCAACTCAAGCAACAACGTTATGATATTGCACAAAAAAGTTCGCTTTGCTTTGTTTTTGGAGACCTTTTTTTACGCAAAATCTCATCATAACTTGTGTGCCCGGTGGTGCCCTTAATTTGACCAGATATGCAAAGGGAGTAAAGTTGGTTGGTGATTGAAAGTAGTGACTTCCCAATTTACAATAATAGTCTAGTTTCAACATTGAAAAATGATTTTGGCCGTGGCCCCGAAATAATTTTATGTGATGCATGCCAACCTGAACACATTTCGTTGTAACATTTGGTGGCTTTTACTCTTGAAACTCTTGCAATAAAATATTGAAAGTTATCTCCCATGAACCATGTGCGTGAAGAGCAGATACTCCTGCGTAATTACGGGGATCCATTTTTTGTAGAAAATTAGGAAAAGATATGATGATATTGGTGACATATGCCCAACTTGTTCAAGGTAAACTTTCTAATGCGATTAGCACTCATTAACCTGAGAAAGTTTTGATGGTAAATGAAATTTAAAGATGTTTTCCCACTATATAGCTCCTCAGAAAGAAACGGAGCGCCTCTGACTCTGAATGTGAGCATAAATATTTTAGGAAGAATGCTAATTAGTGAAGGGGATTTGGAATCTTTGATTCCTTACTAACTGGAGCGCAAGCAGTTTCCCGCCAATTTTCTTTCCCACGAAATTCAATTATTTGAACATAATTCTATTTTTATGAGTTGGAGCAGCTGTGTCTTGTTGAAAACGATGATGAATTACAAAATTACAACTCCCCCGCACCTTTCTCGACCACTCACTAATTCCCTTTAATCATTTGCATGGAAACAGTATAACGACAGGCATGCCGAGCTGTGTCCATTTCTGATGCATCCCACGTTTCAACTTACTCCTTTTTCGCACGAAGCTAGAAATAAGTTACAGTACAGATAAATAGGCATAAAGTTCTATTTACACAAGGAAGATGAAAGAAAGTTCGTTGTCCCTTCTTTTCTCCTCACAGGATAGTATTGGTTGGGATGGTGCTCACCAACGATTGTGTCGTGGTGATATCTTCTTCTTGTGGCCTTTCAAAATCGCAGTAACGCAAGGCGACAACCTTATTAAGGAAATCGCAGGGGAAGACATTCAATACGCACACACAGCTACAATTGTCTCACTAATGATTGGCATGAAGATGTGGGAAGCTGACGAGTGTGCTTCTCAACACAATTTTGTCCCCAAAACCTGTCCACTGCAATTTTCTCTGTTCTGCTGTTACACGCACGACAATAATATTATTATCTAAGTGTTGAAAAAAATTGTGTACTATTTTCTGCTACTCGAAAAAATGTGGTATGTTGATACGTACTATAAATATTCTTACGTAGTCTATTCTTGCTTCCGCACAGATTGGTGCAATATCTCAAGTTGCCCTGATATTATTGTATCGATAATGTTTTTTATGGTAAGTATNAAAATTGTGTACTATTTTCTGCTACTCGAAAAAATGTGGTATGTTGATACGTACTATAAATATTCTTACGTAGTCTATGCTTGCTTCCGCACAGATTGGTGCAATATCTCAAGTTGCCCTGATATTATTGTATCGATAATGTTTTTTATGGTAAGTATAGTATTTTTATTTATCCGAAATTAAGGAAGTTGTTTACTGATTGTCAAAGGTATTTTTATTTGCCAGCGTGATCGCAATTATAGTTCTCTTTTACTCTCTATCTTCGCAATTAAATGTAACTGATAAGCCGGTGATGATTCTACGCACCATAAATCAATACCGATGCTGCTGGTTCCTTCCTCTCAGGTGACAGTGGCAGTGAACTGACAATATGTCACTCGTACAAGGAGAAACCTTCCGAGGGATATTAAAAATGTGATAAAGTTGGATGGGGACAGTGGCGATGATGAAAATCAAACAATGCTCACAGCACTAAATGTCACAACAGCAAACAAAAAATAAATCATATTCCATTCTCCTCTTCTGCTCCTAAAATATCTATCGTGTTACAAGAAAAAGGGAACAAGACAATCATTTTTATAGGATGTGTCATCATAAAAAAATGAACCTATCCTCAAATATGGAACATTCTCACGAACACATTTCATGAAAAAAAAATATAAAATCTTTTTCACTCCACCATCACCTATTTTATTTGTCCGATATTATGATCCGGTGATAATTTCTAATGACTTTCTATGCCTTTCCTGTTGCAGTTCCGAAACGATATCTTCCAATTCATAACATTACTATAAAGATTGCGGCATCAAGGAAATTATGGTGAAAGCAATGCGACAAATTAGTTTGATGTCTTGAGGACTACCATTAAAATTTCCCCAACCATGCCACCGGCAGCACAGAGTGGAGCGATAAGACTCTTACGTATGTATGTAGATCGATTCGATATGCATAGAAGAACAACATAATAATCATTATTATTTTATGCTAGTGTCTGGGGCTACTTAGAACTTTTATTTTGGAAAAAAGCAGGTCCTAATAAAATCAGCATGAACCGAGTATAAATGTGTACACACGGATAAGATAGAAGGTTAGTGATGTATTATATTTTTTTCTGGAGGAGAAGTATCCAGCCTCGCCGCAGTACAGATTTTTTTTTCGTATCAAGTGAGTGGTGAATGTGAGAGTCGTCTGGTACGTTGCAGAGACAAGGAAAAGCACTGTTTGGTCCTGAGCAGTGGCTGTCACTGTTGTTGGAGAAATAGGGAGAAAAAAAGAAGAGGACGTAGTGGTGGCTTTCTTCCAGCAACCTACAGGGTTGCCCTGAAATTGAGAAAACTTGGTCTGCCGGAGAAAAACCAATATAAGCGTGGAATATCTAGTGCAGAAGAGAAAGACGGAGAGAGTGGAGCAAAAAATATGAAGCCGGAGTACTTTTCTGGGCAAAAAAAAAACATTTCCTAGTCTCCCCTTTAACAGGGACGGTTGGCTAGTAAAAGCTACTCATTCCTTCAGAGCATCACTTTGCGGTCGGTCGTGTGCACTTTACTCGCCTTGCCGTCTTTGTTGTGCGTGTGTGGTCTGGTCTCACTCACTCACACAAGGCTCTTCTTTCTCTCTTCCTTTTTCCCTTTCTCAGACTCGATAATATTTTTTCCTCTCTCTCTCGCCAGTCTTTTTTTTATTCAGATGTCTTTTTCCTGTTTGATAAGTAAGTACCGGCGTTGAGTCTACCTCGCGAGAAGATTAGAAGGAAAAGTCTCCATTATATTAAAATCTCCTCCGCGAAAGAGAGTGTTAAATTCCAGTTGTAGCACTTGTTAAAAAGGGGAGAACATTATGGATAATTGATTTGAGGTTAAATGTTAGCGACGTGGAACAGCAACACTCCATTTTCCATCGTAAAGGAAACCTCCACAAATTCTGTGCTCAACAAAATCTCTTTTGCGGAAGAGAATCCCCGGGTTTTACGGACACTTTCTTCCAAGGAAAATACAATTTAGAGAGTGTTCCCTTCAAACATCAACTGTTTATAATCTGATCAACCTTGAAGGAATAAAGGACACATAGTGTGGTCAGTACTAAACGTGAGACTAATGTGAACAAATTTTTTCCCGTGCCGCTTTGTGACTGCATAGCACTTTATCCTCCAAAACGTGGATCTTTAGTCTAATTTAAAGCATTTGTTGAATAAATGCCATTTCAGCAGAATAAAATGGCTCAGAGTTTTCCATTTTAGAAAAAAAAGATGAATGGCGTGAACACAGACATTCAATAATCTAGCAATTGGAGTAGCACTCTTATTCACAAGCTTAAAAAGCTTTTCTTGTTTCTCTCTCTCTGTCGCACATTCAAAACACCAGGAAAGGTGAACTTGGAGAGAAAATACGCTCTTTTCAAAGGCCATATGCATTTTCGTGTTCAAACCTGTTCCGGATTCGGAATGACTTCCTTCTTGTCACGAACACGTAATCCAACCTTGTCATCGGGAAATGTGGGTCTGAAAAAAATGGGAAGACGTGGCGGAACAATCATCATGTAAACTCTGCCGAGTTCAAAGGGATATTCAAGGGGTTGTGTGAAAACCGAAGGATACAAAAAGTGCATAGAAAAATATACAAGGAAAACGCGCTCCTGCTCCTTCCCTTCACTTTTGTCACACAAACAAAGGAGACAAGACTGGTGCTGGTTGTGTGATGTGAAAAAAAATTAACAAAAAATATATACATATACCGAGCTAAACACAAAGGCAACTGTGAACTTTATTTTTGAGAAAAAATGAACATTGTTGTGAAATAGGAAGTTCACTAAACTAACTTCCACCTTTTTATGTCTGTGTCTGGATTCTATTGAAACACCACCACACAAACTTTGTTCATTTTTTTTTTTTAAATTTGAAAACAAAACTTGCAAAAGCGACAAAGAAAAATGAAGTTTCTTTATTCATCTGTCTGGATCGTTTTAACCGTTACGTCACAGCAATCATGAATACAATATAAAGCATTTCTGTGTTGCTGGGTTGAGTTACGTCGAAGTCAAACTTATTTTTTTGTAGTTTGATATGCTTGCTAAAATGTTCTCATTGACCAATTAAAAATTGAATGGGTAATTAACTAACTTGGCGCTGAAAAGGCTGACCTGTGAGTAGTTAAAACATTCATAAGTTTGTGATAAAGTAATGAAACAGTCAATCAGTTAAATGAAAGGCTTAACGAAGGTATTCTCGGTGCTGAAACTGCTACTACATACATAGATCTTATTGTGCTTCGTCCTTCCTCCAACTTTTTTTTGTGTGCGAATTGTTGAAAGGTAGGCAACAAAGAGAACTAGCAATTTATGTAACTTCATGAGCCACGTACTCAAATGTTAACGAAATAGCTTCGACCTCTTTAATTCTCACTCGATTTATGGCGACATTGACATTCTGCACATCGACAGGCATCCACAATCACCTTGTATAGCAGTAAATCGATAACAATCAGAAGATCCCATGTGTATTAAAGTCATAAGATTTGTCGACGTTGTTGTTGGACAACACTGGGCACTGATAAGTGCTTGTGATTCATTCTTCCCTCGTGTGTCATACTAACAAAGAGCACATCAGGAGCCAACAAAGCTTCAGTTTGTGAGAACAATACAAAAAAAGACAAGATAATTTCTCGCTTGCCACACAACTTTTATTGTACGTGACCAGCCCAGACTTTTGATTCTACATAGGTAAAGATTGTCATAAGGTGAGTTTGTTCCCAGATAAACAAACAAAAAATCAGGACCATTTTTCTAAAACTTTTGTGGTGATGAGACACTAAACAAGCATGAAAATCACATTGCCATTACCACCACACTTGGTTAACGACTACAGCCAGAAGAAACTCCTTTCATCTTCATGTAGCAACCCAGGAAGCAAGACCGCTGAAGCTTCAAGTCCGTTCTGGAATTAGCATGCACCTCGTTAAAAATAGATTACGGACATAAAAAAGTGTTGAAAAGTTCGTTTTTAAAAAGATACACACAAGCTGCAGGAAGAGGTGCTACAACGGACACATCACGTCCCCTTGCATTTCCTGTTTTTGTCTGGAGGTAAAAATTGGAAGAAAGAAAGTCACCACCTCGGCCAGAGCAACCACACCACCACCACTTGCCCAACTTCTGGCTATTCCTGATTTTTTCCCCTCGTTTCTCGTTCTTCTAACCACAAAGTTGTTACTACCTCTTATGCTTTGTTCTCCAGTCGCCACTCTCTCACTTTCCCTTTTTCTCTCTCGAAAAAATTTTGGAGAGGAGAAAGCCGGCTGTCAGTTTAAGTGTCGTTTTGGTCACTATCCAAATCCTAGACCACAAAAGTGAGAGCTCTGAGCCAGCAGGTAGCGGGCAAAAGGCAACGTAATCACCGTCATCACATCCCACACAGGGCCAACATGATAGTTTCATAATACCTATCATCTCCCCTATTTTTCTCATTGCAGTTCGGTGATACCCCAACTTCAGTGATCTCACACACGTAGACACGATGAAGTCTCGGATTTATGTACACAAGAGAGAGGGAAAAAACACAGTGCTATTTACTCCTCAACCAACTCTCAAGTGATCTGCCAAATTATTCTGCCATAAAAGAGAACATTTTTCCCTACCACAACAATGTTATCATCGCCAAAGCATCATCGTAATGATAATCATCATTGGTGAAAGCTTACTAAAAAAAGAGCACTGTCAACATTTTGACTATTATTTTGTTGGATCAAAACGAATCTAGGAGTGACTTGTTAAAGTGTTTCCGTCTCATTCCTCTCCCAGCTCCGGTATCAATAATATATCCTTGTTGTAGAAATAACAAAAGAGAAACAAAAAAAACACTAGTATTGGTTCGGAAAACAGTTTTATTTTCACTCCACTTGTCTCCTTTTTTTCTGCCTTCTTTGATAATAAAACTTCCATGTACATAAATTTATGGCGAACTTATTTCCTCGATCTGGAAACATCTCCATGATTACCGACATCATCAGTCAAGCGTGGCGCCACACGGAAGGGTAGGTGGAAGAAAGACAAAGACTCCGTTGATGCTAATCGCCAAGCAGTGGTGCCAGAGGTTGGAACAGCACAGGTGGTAGCATGCTATGCAAATAGCACCATGAAACTCGACTCCCTCATTCTCCTGCTTTACTGGAGTTTTCAAATCGTTCTCTCACTCCCACAAATCATCCGAATCGGTAAGCATCACTCACACCCATTTTACTCTGCTCGTGTCATTTCCACTTGCATTTACAATATTGTACATATAGCGCGCGCAGTGTATATATATTTATTTTATCTTGGCGGAGCAGTTGTTTGTAGGAAGAAGAAAATGTTTTTTTATAATAGAATTTCCTACTTTCTTTCTTCTTTTATCTCCACTTTCCCCAGACGTCATGCATACGCGCGGAGATAGGTGAAATTTATATTTGGTTGAGGTTCAGCAATAATGCATTTTTATTTCCCTTATCAATCCTCGATTGTATACTGTCCCAAATAACTTGTGTATAATAACAGTACATCGATTTATGGCTCCATTTATTTTAGTTGATATTGGCGCTTGTACGGTCTCCTCCACTTTCATCCCTCTTAACATATTATGTAGTTGTAGTAATATGTTATATGGCTTTGTCTTCCACTTCCATTGAACAAGGCCGCACTGGAAGAGCAACAAAAAAGGAAAATATAATGTAGATCCTCGAGTCAGATAAGTTTCTGTCATGCCTAGTCTTATTGTTATATGATAGAATTTGCTACAACCATCAACCACACATTCCGCAGTCGAGTTTTGTGTAGTTTTCATTCACCAAAAAATACTACAAAATAATGATAACAACAAAAAAGTCTACAGACAAATACACACACACATTCATTGAGGGAAGGAAAAGAACGATATGAATCTGGCTGCTTACTCATCCACTTCTACTACTTCTACCTTGACTTCCTTCCTCTCCACAGAAACGCGTTTTTACAAACGTACCCTGGATTTTTTACGGCTTGCTCTTGAAATTCTCGACAACGAACACTATATACCATCATTTTATTCAAGTCAACAAATATTTTATTTGAGAGGAGCGTGATGCCGAGGCAGTGAAGTGCTTTCAAGCACACAATAATGCTCACATGAAAACAATAGCATAAGCAGTAATGATAATGAGTACCCGGTCCTTCTCATCTTCAGTTTCGGTGTGCTATACGCATATTTCCATGTGATCAAATTTCGTCCCGGGATGCTTCCCATACCAACACCATAATAATATTTAACAGATTTCAAGTCTGTGTAATCTGCTCCCACGTGGATTTCGCCCTAAGCTGTTCTCTCGAAAATGCAGTGAGAACTATTTGACCTGTTGTGCCGCTGTCCGGAAGTGCTCCGAAAATGTAATATTTTTTTCAGTGGCTTAAGAAGAGAGGTAGTGGAGCTCCGTTTAATTAGAAGAGATTATGATTTGCATGTAATATGCGTCTGTTTAGGTTATGCATTTAATATTTCAAGAAACACTTGCGCCCGGAAACCATGACAGAAGCAATATAAGCAACTGCAATTTACTTGGGGAGATATGTTTATAGTGTAAAGTTGGGATACTATAATGTTGTGTTCATTAACCGAAGGGTAATGAATCTTTTGCCAAGGATTTTTGCATGTGAGCCAGCCTGTGTGCACAGCTCTATGAAGGGTGCACTCCGTGCCATATTTTTCGTTTCGAGTCATGCTTCACCTGCCTTATCTATAGCAGCTAGGATTGCTTTTCTCCGTTTTCATGCTACATTCAGGTTGATTCTATTACGTATTATTGCGTGTGTCTCCTTAGAGATTTAATGGATGCAGTTGGAATTGTTTATTATGGTTTGTTGGTTACTGGCACCTTATTCCCATAATTAATGATATGCATTTGCCTGTCATGTTTGCTTTCACTGTGTTGCCCTTATTCTTTTTTCAGCCTCCATAATTTTATTGGATTTGTGCATAACGTCAATAATAGTACACTGTTAGTACCTTTCCCGTTGATACTAACGCTGTATAGCTTTCATGGCTTTTTCTTTTATCTCCGCTCATGATTAATCGTTAATCGTTCCGAAACAAAAGAATAGAACTAAACACAAGGTGAACCCGCAATGAAACTCTACATAAAAGCAGATCCCTATAAAATGTACACGTATTATTTGTTTCGGAGAATACAGCTTTTTCTCTTGTACCACAAATATTTTCTCTTTCAATGCTCATATCCAGGGTGATCTCCTCTATACTATTCTAATCCGTGAATAAATTTCCTTCATAAAGCTTCTGTCAAACCAACAAATCTTTTATTTTTTCTTCCTTCTTTATTTTTTTTCTATCTGATTATTTCCCAGCAGCATCCCCCGAAATCCATTTTACTCATGGTTGCCAAACATTGGACAACTTGCGGTCGTGGTTGCGGAGAGATGACTCTTAATTGCATAATATACAATGGGGAAAATAGGAACAAGACCAAATAATACTGCAATTTCATTGCACATAAACTATGATGTGTCAGTATTACTGCATTTTTACCGTCTCCCTGTTCCCGAGCTCGCTGTGGCCCGCTTTGATGGAGTGTGTAGGAGAGGATTTGCATAGGCTTTGCAACTACTTCTCGGTCTTTTGATGTTAATATGACTCACAAAATTGTTTATCTCTTTTCCCAGATTTTTCTGGTAGAGCGTCTCCTTTTTTTACTCCTTTATTTGCATGGGAGCCAGCATTTGCATTCATTGATGATAGGAAACTGCCAATTTGGAAAAATACGGAAGCTATTTCGGTGTCCACACACGACGCTCAATCCCATTTCGCATGCATCTAAAACTTCATTTTCCTTGTTTTGCTTGTGTGTGTGTGCCATGTTTAACGTTCATCAATTTCCCTTTTCCTTCCCTTGATAATCATGTTCGGCTGAGCCTCCAGCAGCCTAGAGGAAAAGGGAAAAGCCAGGGTTTGTATTTTGTGTGCACTTATTGGTTTGAGTGAGGTTGTTGCCCAAAGGAGAACCCAGACAGTGTTCATGTACACAGATGCAAATGAAGGATGTACTCTTGCATGAGTTAAGTAATTCAGTCCCGGATTTCTAATACATATTTGACTAGGCTTCAACTACATTTTTGTCTGCTTGTTAAAATTTCATTGTGGGAAAAAATGACCGTGCACAACATTCCTGTTCTCATCTCTGCCAAAAGAGATTGTTGATTTGTTCACATTATTTCTGTCCCTCTCCACCAGCTTTTTAATGTAGTTGACTGAGAAACATTTATTTAGCATCGAACAAAGTTTTGTTCGATGACTATATGGTCTGGGTTTGTCTGTGTGTCTGTCTGTCCGTCCGTCCGTCCGTCCGTCCGTCCGTCCG